>JAQPZY010000754.1:127500-406313 GCA_029931535.1 Margaritifera margaritifera
GATACAGCTGGGGAAGAGGCATAACTGTTAGGAAGAGAGCACTCTTTGCTTCCAGTCAGTGGTA
Organism: Margaritifera margaritifera; assembly: GCA_029931535.1. Taxonomy (NCBI): domain Eukaryota; kingdom Metazoa; phylum Mollusca; class Bivalvia; order Unionida; family Margaritiferidae; genus Margaritifera; species Margaritifera margaritifera. The sequence goes on from JAQPZY010000754.1 coordinate 127,565, forward strand.
TAATAACAGGTCTGCTTTGACTAGGCTCGTTCATAGCCGGAAGCTGGAAAAGGCCAAGTCAAGTCCTGTGAAAGTAGGTCGGGGAAATGGTTGAGCTTGGATCGTGGTCTAGGTTGTCCAGGGCGTCAACAGTGAATAGGTCTTTCCGGAGTCAAGATGGAGATACCACCCCATCTTCTTCAAAACGTTCACGGACAGAAAGTTGCAAATCCAGTCCTGAAGCTCCATAACTCAGTCATATGAAATGCTGACACCCATATCTTATAATTGCTGGATGAGTTTCTTGCTTCTGGTCGGTCCATATATATTGAGGCCAATGTAGAGAGGGAGAGGTGACTCACGCTCCAGAGTGTGCCTCGTTTTTACAGGAGAATTGGATGCTCTTTTCTTTCTGTTGTAGAGAATGACCTGGCCAATGGAGAAACAATCCTTGGGGTCAAGTCTGTCTTGATCTTTCAAGTTGGGGACATTAAAAATCAGGAATATGAGGGACTTGATGCTTGAGCATAGTGCGTCTTCTTGACATTCTTGTGGGAAGCAGCCAGTAAACTTAAAACCTTCATGGCTGAAGATGTCTTTTCTGACATCAGTTTTGGCCAGGACGACAGCATCTTCAGAAAAGTCTCGTTTCTTCAGAGCTTCTTTCAACATGTTTCTCATGTTCTTCTTTGAGTTTCTTTTTTTAAAATGAAAACAGTGTTTCTCCCATCATACTGTTCTGGCACCTCTGTGAAGCGTTCCAACAAATGATCCTTCAGCATGGTCTTGTTGACTAGTTTATTAGTACCTAGGTTCTTGAGATGATTCACATTGAGAGAGTAGATTCTAGACAACTTGGAAAGGGTAGTTCCAGAGTCTATAGCTTTCTCAAATTAGCTCGTCAGCTCTACAAACGATATAGACTCGTTCACTTTCTCGTTTGTATTTGCTGATTTTAGGTTCGACTTTCTGATGAGACTGCGGTAGCGATTTATAGGGTTGACCTGGCATTTAAGATGATACTTTTCTTTCATTGCAATTAGATCTCCTTTAACAATTCTAGCAAAAAACTGAATGTCCTTTACCTCTGTGGTCATAGCTCACAAATTGGTGTCAGCATCAAACGTTGAAACTTGATGGAGATCACTTTCCTCGTCTCCTTTCTCACAGAAAAAATCCACTTTTGAATGTTCAATGATTTGCGCTGACAGGGCCTGCTCTCTGTTGGTCTTTGCTTTCACCAGCTTAGAATTGTTGATTTCAAATGACAGGATTTGTACCAAGATGCACAATGGGTTTCAAAATTGCCAGCACTTTCATCACTCTCAAAATAGAGTTTAGCTGAAAGTGCATCAATGTCTCGGAACTGTTCTATGTTTGTCAGAAATGAAGTGTAGGCAACTGTCTTGTTAGCACTTGTTCCAGAACTCTGCAACGGGCAATTCAACGGTTGAGATGTGTCTTGCTGATAATAGCATGTAAAGTTTTAAGTACATTAGAATATTGTGCCTAAGTAGCCATTTTGCGATTAAATTACATACAATATTAGCTATATATAGAGCTGATATTAATGTACTGGTTGTATTGCAGTGTCAACCCTCAGATCAAGTTACCTCAAAACCCCATATTTTGATACCTATTTGGCCCTCTTATGACTTGTAGAACCTGAGAAAGTTGATAATGCATCATACAATGTTGATTTATTGATTTCAGACATCAAAAATAATACAAAATATATAAACAGATACTACAATGCTTTAGAAAAGCTGCCGATGTACATTATTACTTTTAAAGATAATAACATCAAAATAATAAACATCTGATTCTGATGAGGTTTTTTTTTTTTTATCCCTAAGCTCATGCCCCTTAATATTATTGTACTTGAAATTATGTATTACAGAAGGCATTCAAGTCCATCTACATGTACTTCCTTCTGCCAGCTTGGAATCGTCCAAATGGGAAGGCAGGGCGAAGTGGATTACTTTTTAACATGAAGGTTTATGCGTAAATCAGTTAAAAGAGTCGAAAGTAATTCATGGCTAGAAAGGGGATGTACAGTGTCCATCGTTATCGAATCAGACTCAGAATATATATCAAACATTTTTTTTTAAAAAAACAGAGACAATATCCACAACTGTCAGGAAATTTGTATTAAAAACTTTTTTTTTACAAATCTATGAGTAAAATCAAAGAAAAGAAAGAAGAAAAAAAACAACAGTAGCATTTTTCTCTTCTAGAGAAGTTACATTAATCTTTATTAGTGTAATAACTCTAAAGTAAGTAAGACTAATAATACTTTTCATTTAGGAGTATTTCTTGTATAGTAGTTTTATTCTTTTTGTCATTCGTCTGTAACGGAATCCTTTAACATGCACGATTTAATTATAATATTGTGCTAATATAATTTATTCTTACAGAAAAGTTCTAGCAAAGTATTGATTTGAATTCCGTAGCTTATCAGAAGTGCCGCGTTCTTTTTTAGTTAATGACCCTGTCCGTTCTGTCATTCATATACCCAATACTCCACCCATGAGGGACAGATAAGAACTTGTATAACTCCGGGGACATTCGCTTCCAAGTTCTAATTTCAAGTTTGTATCTAAAACGGTTTTAGTGATATATGCAATACCTTACATAAAGATGCAAAAAGTCATTGACGGACACAAAAATATCATGGTCTTCACGCCTGTCTGCATAAAGTGGTAAGGGTAGATTACTGGTATACCAAAAGCTATTTTTAAACACACATTTACGGGAATTTTGCAACTTTCCTTTCATCATTTCAATTGCATCCTTTCAGCGATTTGTTTTATTTCAAAAAAGTCAGAAATGACTGATAAATAAGGAATTTCCGACTCAACGTAATCAACAACCAGAGTTCTCTGAAATTGCAAGCCAAGGTACCTAACCCGATAATAATACTTCTCTACGATTTACTTTCATGGATTCTTATTTCGTTAATTTACAACAATTTTCAACATGACTTCAGAGTGACCAATGTCCAAATTCGATCAGTACATTTATAATTCATTATCAGTAACGCGTCTTACACATTGTCATTTTAGTACTAGAAAGACATCCTAACTTTACAAATGCGTACTGTTTCGGAGACGAAAACCATCACCAAAAACCGTCACCAACGTTGAATATTTTTTTGTTGTTGTTGTTTGCAGTAACTTTTTGTGGACCATTGCGCAATATTTGACGATACATTATTCTCACAATTCTTATACCAGGAAAAATCCTGCATCATTTTATTTGACCACTGACAGCTTGGATGATGAGATACTTGTATGCCTTGCTAGTTATCGTTTCCTATGAGCGAGAAAACTACTAACTTAGATAACTCTCTTTATATCTTCCGCAGCTGTGTAAAGACTTCAAAACTTGATTAAGAGATTGAATGTGGAAATATATTGGAGCTAGCTTTCTGAGGTAAGATGATCAGCGGTGGTGAGCGGTAATGGTATGCTGGATTAACTACAACTGATCGTGTTGGAACGAATGTCGGAGAACAATTCACATTTTTTTCGGAGCTCAAGTTGATTGATACGTAAAGGCTTTGTTGATTTTGATATGACATCTATTCTATACTATGTTTTTTATCAATTTGCCTAACTAATTTCTAGATCAAGCTCACCTACATTTAGCAAGTTAGGTCCTGTTTCAGGACTTCAGGGACCCTTTAATTAATACCATGAAATGGTTGCAACAAAGTGACGTGGTTTGTAGAAACACATCCGATAACAAAGTCCCAATAACTATTATGGCTGTTACAGTAACTATGTATGTGTCTAGAAGCTATATATCTATATAAACATATAGACAACAGAAACTCTGAATAAGAAAAATAAAGGATTTATTCAAATCTTAACATGTTGTATTCCTGAATAAGTAGTACTAATGTAACTAAATGTAATTGTTCTCTTATTATACTCCCTCTATTTCATAGCCAACAATCTAAACAACTTGTATTGAAAAACAATAGTGATCACAGACAATCTCAACATCTTGTATTGAAAAACAATAGTTATCACAGATAATCTCAACAACTTGCATTGAGAACAAATAGTGATCACAGATTATCTCACAACTTGTACTGAAAAACAATAGTGATCACATACAATCTCAACAACTTGTATTGAAAACCAATAGTGATCACAGATAATTCACAAAAGAAATTCAATAATATGCATAGGGATACGATTAAAGTTCCAGTAACACAAGATATTCAAATAAATAAGAAATTATCACCTGAAATGGGTGATTATTTCTTGAAAATACAATTACAGAGTCATACAAATCTACCGAAATAGCGTATATTTTATGGAGGCCCAATACCTCACTATAGAAAAAAGTAGTTATTACAATAATATCTTTGCTTTTGATCTTCTTTAGTATAGACATTTACTAAATATTTATATTAGAGAGTTAAATATATACCTTTGTCAAAAATGATTGCTTTAATTTAATTACTGTTTAGAGCATGATAATATCCCCTACCAAGTTTGGAAGCTGATTTATATACTTTCAAAGTGCACGTGAACCTTAGATGTTGACTTGTATAATTTCAACGTGAAATGAATCCGATACCTGTCAGAGGAAAACTAAATGGTGTGCACAACATCTCTATTTACAATATTTCTTTCCATTAAATCATGCCGAAATAGGAAAAGGATTTAAGACGCAAGAAGTATTTACTACAGCTAAAATCTTTAGGGTCAAGACAAATATTTAATGTTAAGTTATTTGATTCCACTTGTATGTACAAATATAGGAGCAAACACTTAAATCCTTGCATAAGACGAGTAACATCACCAGCTTTAAAATGAGGCTGGTGGTGCGGGAAAGTTAGTACATACAGAATACTGAAGTATCATCTTTGCAGGAGACTTTAAATAGTTTATTTCAATGTTCAGTAGAATTGATTTCACATAAAATCTCGTTATATAAACTGTTTATTATTGCTCAACTAGGCTTGCACATATCGCATAGTGAAAACTGGAGGTACCACCAATAAACAAATTGCCTTGAAAACAAGATAGCGGATATCGTAAAATACATATATGACATCGAACATAGCACAGAATAAAGATCATTTTCTCAGATATACAGAACATTCTCTGGGCAAAATATCATACTGAACATGGTCTCAAAATACCCATGAGCACATGCTTATACTCAAATAACTAATATATGTGTAATTTATATCATTACAATATTGTAAACAAACGATGTGAAAATAGACGTAAACCATGGTTTACATGTACACATGGGACAAGAGAATGGTACAGATCACTAAATCACAACAAACTCCTTGCCAAAAAGTAAATAATTCGTGGAAAGGTTTATACAATATATTAGAGTCTTGCTGGTTTAGTTCATTTTTAATTTTAAGCTGATGCTATCAAGCATTATCCTGTATGATCCAGAGATAGCACTTTCTTCTATGTTGGGTGTAATATATATAATCCCTATCCAAAACACTCTATGGCACCCTTCCTCCATCCCAATGGGTGACATATGCCTCATAAGCAAAATAAATAATATGGAGTTATTTCCCCTTCCCCATCTCCCGTAGGTGGATTGTCTCTCACAAACAGAAGAACCTTATCTGATGTGATGTTTGATCTTTTTCTAGGTTCATATGCCTAAATGGTACGTGAAGTTATGTATTCCAGAAGGCATCCAAATCTATATATGTGTACATCCTTCTGACAACTTGAAAACGTCCAAATGGGAAAGGCAGAGTGAAGCGAATACATATTAACATGAAGGTTTATGTGTATCTCAGTCTTAAAAAAGTAAAAACTAATTCAGGGCTAGAAAGGGGATATACAGTGCCCATCGTCATTGAATCAGAATAGATCAAAAATAACACTGAGATAAAACAGATGAAAAAATCAACAACAGCAATTGTTTGCTTAAATTTACTAAAGATGTGTGAGTAAAATGTTCAAATCAAAGATTGGTAAAAAAAACCCCACTAGTATTAGAATGAAAATGCTATTTATATCTGATTATATATATATATACCTTTGCAATGCACAAGTATGCTCAAACAAATGTGCATCAGATCTGATTACAATTATACTGAAAGAGTGCACGTTGGGAAAGAAACATCTAAATCTGTAGCTTTCCATCGCTTCATTTATTTCAGGTTATGCAATCCCTTCAGCAGAATATGTTCAATCTGTTGTCAAGTGATGTTTGAAAGTCCCTGACAAGGTATCGAGATATATATTTACTTTATTTTCCTCTGTTAGAGAGGTTACAATCAAATTTATTTGCGTAATAAATCTGTCACAAGTAACGGTTATAATAATACAGAAAAAGACAGTGTCAGACTTTAAGCATAATGGTAATTCCAAAGTTGTGTAAAGACTTCAACACTTAAATAAAAGACCAGATATAGAAATATATTGGAGTTACTGTTCCTAAGTAAGATGATCAGAGGGTGGGTGTAGTAATAGTATGAGGGACTGACCACACGTGCTCCACACGGAAGGAATGTCCAGTACCAGTTCACTCATATTTGGGAACTCTGGTTAATTCATACGTAATGTCTTTGTTGATTTTGGTATGACCCCTATTCTATACAATGTTCTTCATCAACTTGCCGTATTACACGTTATCCTTTCCAGAATGAATAAATGACAGTGAATAGAAATGGTGATGTTGTGAGCAACGTGACTGTTCAGAATTTTGACATCGATTATCTTGTACGTCTGAGTTTAAATTTCATGTGTTTTAGCATGTTTGAAGTTCTTCCCTTGCAAACCAATTCAACATTGCATAGTTTACATTTTGTCTTGTTTGTTTCTTTTTGAAATACCGCCAAATTTGCTAGGTAAATACAAACATTATCGAATACCAATTTTCTATTCGAATATTCGCTAAAAAGTATCCTGATATAAACATTTCTCACTTTTAAATGTGGGATTTTGATAAAAGATTCTCCTGGAGCTAGTCGGTCTTCTTGGTTTAATTGAACATAATAATTCTGGCATAATTGAAATTTCTGTTAAAGTTTGGATATGACTTCTAGGTTTAGCAGTGAATGTAGTGGTCTTTATTTTTGTAGGTATGTTCCTATCGGTGCACCAATTTGATGAAATCCATGTTGCTGTTTTGTAGTGGGTGTATCTAACTGGACTTCAGATAGTTCCACAATGTTTTTTTGTGACGGAGTCACTTTCCCGCTCTTTGTACATTTTTCAGAGACAAATGACCAATATCTACGTAAAAGTTTTTTCTTGATTAATATCCCAATGACTATCATCAGAATAGCCAGTCCAGTGACTCCACAAACGATCGCAACAATATCCTTCCAGTGAAGAATCTCACTTTCTACAACGTCACTTCCTCCTGTAAAAGAAAATGAAAATGTTATAATTCCAGATTCTGTTTTATTCTTTTTTTGTATTCTCCTTTGTCTTACGTTCACCCTAGTTTTTTCTTCTGTATGGTCTGCAGACCTATACTTACAAATGTACGTATGTTAACATTTTAACTGTACATCAGTACAGTCCTGTCTATATGTGCCTGTTCGATAACGGTTGTTACCACCCCTGAAAATAGTATCCTTTGAAGAACTCTACAGTGCATTGAAATCGAAACCGTGTGCGCAGATTTGCAATCGCTATTTCTGGTGAACAATACCCCCGGTATGGATACATTAACGAGAATGCCCAAATTAACTGAGAAGAAAAGATATTGCTGTAGTGTCTGTTCCAATTATCGGGGAAAATATGTTGACGAAAAATTATAATTTTCCACAAGTTTCCTACAGAGGAAAGGTTGAGAAAAGCATATTGGGTTATTGGTTTATGTTTTAGATTTTATAAACTGAAATTTTCACAACTTTTAGTAAGCACTCCATATGGCATATATGTTGGTGCAGTGTATCTTTTTTGTGATGGAGAAAATCGGAAAGCTCGGTGAAAATCATTGATCAAAGATGGGCAACTACATTACTTTCTCAAATGTTGGGACGCGGAATCACCGCCGGAATTGCAGATGTGCGAAGAGAGTGTACTACCAATGCACTATCCAGTGCCCGAGAAGTTAGGTATTTCATTTTTTGTGGAGTTACGCCACAGTGCTACCGTTATGGTTGGTAAAATACAAAGGTATGATGTAAAATCATACTTATGAAACAAAGAAGGAGTAGGTTGCCACATATTTAGTGACATAATATCAAATGCGAAGGTTATAGCTTTGTATGACTGCATCAAAGAAATCATGATTTATTAATATACCCTACTTTATTATGCCATCTAGGTAAAGATAATAATGACCCGTCACGTAAATAAGAAATATAGTACAAGAAAGCTATAATCATTCAATTTATTTCAGCTAGAATTTTGTCTTGTATAGGGGGAAGAATGATAGTATAGGTTTTCACGATCAAGCGATGTATCAAACAAATACAGGTCTTTACGTTAAGATAATCCAGCATACCTAATGAACAATATATCCATTACTTCGATTTCACCTTTAAAGAATAAGTTAAATGGCTTTTAGAAATTATTAGAAAGTGTGTTCTTTATTATACAGACTTTTTTAAAAATATTTATTTTTTTCTTCTAATATTCTTCATTTCAGGTTTCGCAATACTTTCTCTATTATTAGATCCATCGTACTCTAGTAACATCGTATCATGTTGGCACAATTTATAACATCATAGAACTGCAAATACATCAGCACGTTTTACAATCAGTCGCAATAACTAAAAACTGGTTTAAAACTTCGTATTATACAAAATCTTCTCGCATCATATCGGGATTTTTATTAATTATATAACATCACTGAACCTCGCAAGTGTAATGATATATGGCCTTTCTTGTGTGACTACGAAGACGAAGTGAGTTGATGTATTCTACTTCCCAAATTATCTGCTTGCACATTTTCAACAGGTCTGTGTTTGTTTGGTTGGTTTTGTTGGTTTACTTTTTGTTTGTTTTGGGGTTTGTTTTGTTTCGTTTTGTTTGTTTGTTGTTTGTTTTAACTGCATTTTTAATACATTATTGGCTATATTATGCAGAGGAAATGGGAGCTAAGTGCCTTTCGCAAAGTAAAACCGAGACAGCTCAGCTTTATTCCCTGACACGTGGGCACCTCTGTTCCATAGATATCTTGAGGCACTTTACACAAAGATTATCGAGGTCACAGGTTTCATTCGCATCTTTGCTAGACACCATTACAGTGTTGATTTGCTTACTGGAGTGAACGTTGCATCATAGGTAAATTAGGGGAATTAATAAAATCAGTGGACAAAACAACCGTTATCGAACAGGCCTATAGTGTTGAGCGAAACTTACGCACTAAATGTGCTTGCATTAATTAATACATTTTAATGAACTCAACAATTTAAAATAAAAAGCTTCAAAAGTCAATCATTTTAAGAATACTTTGCTGATAGTTACAAACTATCGAGCATGTACCGATATGAAGTCTTACAGCTAATATATTTTGATCATGAATAGTTGTTATCAGAGCGTACACGGCTGACTTAAAATGGGCACACTTAACAGTCCAAACTGGCTTCCACACCACTGAATATCGACGTTAAATACTTTTATTTCAGTGCAAGTGCCTTCTAGTCGGTCAGCAACGCAGGATTAAGGACAATAAATTACTCACGATGCATTAGATGCTTTAGATTTATGCTAACCGAGTACAACGTCCAAAGCAAGGTAAAGGGAAGCAACTCCAACAACTCAACTTGAATGAGCTCACTAACCCTTGATTCCCGTCCTCATGTGCATGTGACCAATCATTCGATTTCATTGCGCTAAATCATAATTTCGACTTGCTGAATCCCAGGCGTCACAAATATTTGCTATATTGTTTCTGAAGTTCTCGACATCATGAAACATTCGTCAAATCTCTCTCTCTCTCTCTCTCTCTCTCTCTCTCTCTCTCTTTCTATATATATATATATATATATATATATATATATATATATATATATATATATATGTATATATATATATATATATATATATATATATATTAAATATAATCAGGTGTCTGACATCAATCTGCTACTTGGGGAAAAATAAAAATTACGATAGGGGAGAACTTTTCTATCGGCATTAAAAGAGGGAGGGGGTATATCTACACCTTTTCCCGAGAATGCTATACCTTTATATAGCCATTTCTACATAGAAAGGATAGAAAGGAAATAATATTGTTTTGGATTTATATATAGCCATTTCTACATAGAAAGGAAATAATATTGTTTTGGATTTATATATAGCCATTTCTACATAGAAAGGAAATAATATTGTTTTGGATTCATATATTAGCCATTTCTACATAGAAAGGAAATAATATTGTTTTGGATTCATATAAGCTGAAAGTTATACCAGATGAATGGGTTGAAGGAGTACGTAACTCATAATTATTTCAGCAAGAAGAAAGATATCGAATTGGGGTAATATTATTGGTTGCATTCTTACTAGTACATTGAACGTAGATGATAAGGTTACTGTTCTATATATAAAACATTTGCATACAAACCTATTTACTGAATTTATAACTTAATGATCATTTCAATTTTTATTCTAATTATAAAATCATCCAGCCTTTAATTACAAAAAGGTATCAACATTTCACATAAAATTATGTCAGATTAGAAAGAATAAATGAAAAGGAATTGAGGACACAAGGTCAGGTAGTTACCGCAAGTTTCTGAAAAGAAATGGAAAAAGGGGTATTAAATGTTGTTTTCAAATTATCTTCACCTGCTCTTCCTAGCAATCATTTTAAAAAGTGTACACAGTATTGTAATCGTCTTTATTCCTAATCTCATCTTTACATGATACAACCTTCATCTACTCCTGTTCATGGTTCTGCTCGAAAGAAGTTACAATACAGTACAATCACAGGGAGACTAATTCAGAAAATAATTATATTTGTACAAAGTTAATTCATTTTAATTATTGTCTGTTTTAGAATTCAGTTACGTCATCTGAAAGGGCAAATAATTATATCCAGTACGAACAGGAAACAGTTGCTCTTAAATCGATCTTAAATCGAAGACAATTATTTTGAAAGCTGAGTTACAAGATTATGCCGCTACGTAACGTACTGCTGTCACAAAGTAATTTTGTAGATTATGATTAACTAAGTAAACGAAAAAAAATCCTAAATGGACTATGTACATAATGAATTGAAATTTTGAAGAATAGAATCCTAAATATAACAGTCGTTTTTAGAAATATAAATAATTTGTGCCCATATTTTTAATCTTTAATATATAAATTCCCTTACTTGAGTTATTGAAGTATTTAGTAATCAACCCTGGTGATTTTACGTAGGAGGCATTTTGATCGGCTTGACAACTTCCCGGATACTCCGTTGTATATACAATATCTCCCGATTTCTTGAATGCCTTGAAAAGAACATTTGAAAAACACTATAACAACTTGGTTCAACTCAATAGGAAAAACCCAGAACAGGCTGACTGTGAAATCATTCAAAGGAAGCTGATATTTATATAAATAGGTTAGAGAATGAATATACCTGTAATTAGAAACCATTTATTGTAATCGATTTTACTGGTCTACAATTGTTTAGAAGTCGTCTGCTTCAGAGATAACATGAGCTATTTATTCGGGATTTTGATGTGCTAAATGCAACTATGACAACTAAAACAACTGATTGGATACTGTTTCCAAGATATTTAAGTTTTTACATTTTACGTCTATGTATATTGTGTACATAGTAGACTTTTAATCATAAATTGTAAACCTAGGTCTTTTCATGTGTTTATGGTTGTTTTACATGATAATATTTCACCTGTCCTGTTTATGTAACACTTTAAAAAACAGCAAAAGGGTTATATAAATAAAAAATATATTGAAACAAAAGTTTAAAAAAACTATTATGTATATATAAGTACATAGTTTAGTCCTTATTCAGTGTCTACTCGGCGCTTCTTGGCTTGTCTCTTGTATTCATTAAATGGGGCATCTCTTGTCACTGTCCAGCAATAGTCTGCAAGAATTCATGGGCTCGATTTGCCCTGATAGCGTTTCTCCATTGTTGCAATGTCCTGGTGAAATCGCTCGCCGTGCTCGTCGCTCACTGCTCCGCAGTTCAATGGAAAAGAATCTAGATGAGAGTGCAAAAAATGTATCTTTAGTGATATGTTGCAACCAAGGCTTTTGTATGCCTTGAGGAGGTTTTCCACCAACTCCCTGTAGTTGTCTGCCTTGTTGTTTCCGAGAAAGTTTGTTGCCACAAACTGGAAGGCTTTCCATGCCGTCTTTTCCTTGCCACGCAGTGCACGGTGAAATGCATCATCTCGAAGAAGTTCACGAATCTGAGGCCAACAAAGACACCATCCTTTATCTTAGCTTCACTTAACCTTGGAAATTTTCCACGGAGGTACTTGAAAGCTGCTTGTGTTTTGTCCATGGCCCTAACAAATTTCTTCATCAGACCCAGCTTGATGTGCAAGGGTGGTAATAAAATCTTCCTTGATTCAACAAGTGGTGGATGCTGAATAGTTTTCATGCCAGGCTCCAATGACTGTCAGAGTGGCCAATCTCTCTTGATGTAGTGGGAATCTCTCGCACAACTATCCCATTCGCAGAGAAAACAGCAGTACTTTGTGTATCCAGTCTGCAGACAAAGCAAGAGAGCAAGAACCTTGAAATCGCCACAAAGCTGCCACTGATGTTGGTCATAATTTATGCACCTCAAAAGTTGTTTCATGTTTTCATGGGTTTCCTTCATATGGACTGCATAACCAACTGGAATTGATGGCAAAACACTGCCATTATGCAGCAAAACAGCTTTAAGACTCGTCTTCGATGAATCAATGAACAGTCTCCACACATTTGGATCATGAACGATGTTGAGGGCTGCCATCACACCATCAATGTTGTTGCAGGCTACAAGATCACCTTCCATAAAGAAGAATGGGACAAGATCCTTTTGACGGTCACGGAACATGGAAACCCTAACATCATCTGCCAGGATATTCCACTGCTGTAGTCTGGAGACCAACAGCTCTGCCTTACTCTTGGGTAGTTCCAAATCCCTGACGAGGTCATTCAGTTCACCTTGTGTTATGAGATGTGGTTCAGAGGAGGAGGATGGGAGAAAATATTGATCATGTGACATTGATGGTTCAGGACTAGAAGTTTCATCATTTTCCTCTTCCTCGTCTGACTCAAGTGAGAATGATTCTGGTGCATCAGGAAGTCCTTATCCGTGGGGTACTGGGCATATAGCTGATGGAATGTTTGGATAATGATCAGTCCACTTTTTATTCTTTGACACACCTTCCCCAACTGGAGGCACCATGCAGAAGTAACAATTGGTGATATGATCTGTTGGCTCTCTCCAAATCATTGGCACTGCAAAAGGCATAGATTTCCTTTTCCTGTTCAACCACTGGCGAAGATTTGTTGCACAAGTGTTGCAGCATATGTGTGGGGCCCACCTCTTGTCCTGATCTCCAAATTTGCAGCCAAAATAAAGGTGATAGCCTTTCTTAACCATAGTGGTTATACTGCGCTTTTGCTTACTTTGGCCAAACAGAAATGTGTCCCTTTGCAAAATCAAACACTGACAAATAAGAGAGCACGACACTGTATGATTTGTAGAGCTGATATAGGGCAATTTCTTCAGCAGAGTGATGTAAGCTTAGTTATGATTGCATCATCCATGACTTAAAGGAATAACATGATGCAATTCATATAATGTATGACGCAATATCAGCTTCAGATTGCATCATTCATTGTTTTGCCTAAAAAGCAAGTACTGCCCAAACACAGTCATAGATTTATTCATAGATCCAATCAAAGACGTATTTTTTATTTCTGGTTTAAATTGAAATCCCTTCCCTCTATAACTCACTTATCGTCCGCCATTCCCAAGTCAAGGGTCGTATATACTGACCCAGTATCATATCTTTAAAACTAGAGCCAATCAACACTTTTAAGCATCATTTTCGTTCTCAGTGACCCGGAATTAGTAAAGTTTGACAACATTTATTGCGGAAGCATTTTGGCTGTAGACCAGTGTTTTTAAATACAAAATGTCTTAGTACATCAGTAATTCTAAATTAAACAAATAACACACCAATGTGTGTGCGTGTACCATCTGAGTAAAAGAACAAATTAACGGATATTTAATTGATTCCAAAACGTTACAAAGAATGTATATAATATCAACACGACACTCAAGTGGCACGTGTTTAGTGCTAAACGATCCATATACAGAGCAATCAAAATTCCATTGAATATGTACTGAGTACGCGCTCAGATCGAAACACTCTGCCCCCATCATGGCAACTAATCTCCATCACGGCCACCAATCTCTCTCTCTCTCTCTCTTGTCAAGTACACGAGTTTGTCCATAAACCGTGAGACTCACCTGTCAGGTAATACATGTGAAGAAACACGAATGCAGACAACACCGTGAGTTTTCCAGTGAAAACGGACAGCTTTCTCTTTACGTATTAAGGTTCCAAAATATAAGAATTTGATTCGACCTGTTCATCACCTTTTTTTTGTAATCTCTGAAAACATTTAAAATGTAAAGATTTTGTACCGCTATTTCTTGAGAAGCAAAGTCATATATGATAAAATATGCATAGGAGGTTTCAAACATGTATATGATAGTAGCCCAACTCTCGTGTATATTCTATCAGATGGGACTTTTCTTCATGACAAACAGCAGCGCTAAATCTTTAAATTTAAAGATTCTTAGAGAGAAAAAAATAGAGAATGAATAAACGTGTTGAATGACATTCGTAGATTGTTTTAAAACTTGATTCATAAAAATATATGCATCCATTTACATTGGAGCAATCTACTGTGTAGTCTGCATTCATGATACTTCTTATGCATAACCTGAATGGTAATTCTCACGGTTTTATCGATAAAACCATACACAAAGCATAAGAGAGATTGGTAGTCTTGTCCATAAAATTCAACATTCCAGTCTAAAAGCCATTTTTAACAATAATACCTGGAATAACTATACTAATTTACCACACCAGTCGAACATAATTTACCACACCCGTCGAATATAATTGTTCTGCTTTGCTTTTCAAATCGTGTATTTTAAAAATATGGGTACCCGTAAGGCGCAGTATTGAAAGCGGGGTCATACTACTTACATAGCATATGATCCTGTATGTGGAGCCGTTAACAACTGCGCTGTCATTGTTGTACACGTGGAGGTAGGTCACTCCGGTGGAGGAATTACTCTGGTAGTACAGGCAGTATAAGTACCCGCCAGCTGTGATATGAAACCAAAATGTAATCACCGATCACTTAGCTCGTCTCCACAAAGCTATTGTTAGTCTCCAGCAGCCTTTCTAAACATTAATTATCATGCCGAAAATAAATTCAGGTTAAAGTGGTCTTGACCTAAGAAATGTTGGCTGCTGTAACAGGGCATTAAAAAGACAAAAAATCATACGTGGTTCCGTGGGGTCTAGCGACATTTTTCAGCACATGATACATGGCGGCTAGTATTTTGGTGGGGGAAGACCCCGAGAAGACCCACAGACCCACCCGAAGCTACTGGAAGTTTTCTCACATGTGGGTATGTCGTCGATTTGAGACCCGAACCCACGCGGACAGAGACACAAATCAATCAAAAAGAGTATTCTTTATATAAAAGCAGATGTACTATAATGACTTGACACAATACACAGATTAATTTTCTTCTTTTCAAACTACTGTTCATAAAATCTGCCTCAGAAGCTATTATCATTGCACACGCCTAGAAGCCAGATTGTACTGGGTGGAAGTTATATTATTTGAGTAACCTTAGTGTGACAGTCATTATGACCATTGTTAAAATTATAATTCATGCAGCAGTATTTATCTTGCTTAACCACTAAAGCTGAGGCTTCACATGAAATGCATGCAGTCCACTCTTCAAATGTCGACTCATTCACATGTACAATACACAGTTAACCTGTTGAGAGTAAGATAGCACAATATACAATGAATAGTCATTGACATGTTAAGTTTATATATGGTCAAAAATGGCCTTCTGTGTAGGAA
Source organism: Margaritifera margaritifera (assembly GCA_029931535.1). NCBI lineage: Eukaryota > Metazoa > Mollusca > Bivalvia > Unionida > Margaritiferidae > Margaritifera > Margaritifera margaritifera. The sequence continues at coordinate 143,587 of JAQPZY010000754.1, forward strand.
TGAATGCACATGTATATAACATGCAATAGTATATGTGGTCATCAGCTCAGCACAAAATGTTAGTAAAACAAAACATTGTAGGTCACAGTATCCTTCTTTGGCTGTTGGAGTGTATTACTAACAGAGATGCATCCAATTATCAAGTTTCATGATTATAAAATGAACAGCACACAAGAAAGGAACTTTAAACACATAATTTCAACAAAGTCACTGAACAATGATATATAGAACAGAGATACCTCTTTTTGCAATAAGGGTTTAATATTTATTTAAAATCCAGTTAGTGTCAATGTTTCATGAGATTAGGCAGGATAGTATGCATATAACATGCCAAGAAAATCATTTGTCCATGAGCTAAATGCAAAAACTTAACCCAGGCCAGTTAAAAGTGAAATATAGGACACAGCGAGTTCTGTTGTAAGGTATTGGCAATAATAGAGATGCATATCATCATAAAGTTTCATGACTCTAGCATGAACATGCCTGAGAAATAAACTTAAAACACAATGTAACCGAATTCAGTTAAGCTTAAAGTATGGACAATAGTACCTACTTTCACAATTACAGTTTTGTGCTTATCAAGATGTATCCCCGCCCCAAGTTTCTCGATTATAGATAGGAAAGAATGTATATAACATGCAAACAACCAATGTGGTTATTATCTAAACAAACAACCTAACATATCCCAGTAAATTAAAAATGTAGGTCATAGCGACCTTTGTTTGCTGCTTGGGTTTGGTACTAATAGAGATGCATTTAAATTTCTTGTTTAATGATTCTAGCATGAACAGTGGTTCAGAAATAAACTTTAAAAAACAAGACACTTAACGTCAGTCATTGAAGATCGAAATATAAGTTAAGGTCACCTTCTTTTATAAAGAGGGTGTACCACTCATAAAGATGCAATTCTGTACAAAGTTTCATGATTCTAGATATAAGAGTATGTATATAGGGTGCAAAAAAAATCATATGTGGTCATAAGATAAACGCAAAAAAACTTGACCTATCCCAGTAGAATGTGAACTGTAAGTCACAGTGATCAACAGCTCAGCACAAATACTTAACCTATGTTAGTAAAGCAAAACATTGTAGGTCACAGTAACTTTTTTGGCTGTTGGAGTGTAGTACTAACAGAGATGCATCAAATTATGATATATAAATCACATATACCTCTTTTTGCAATAAGGGTTTAATATTTATTGAAAATCCACCCAGTGCCAATGTTAGGAAATATAAATATAGGACACAGCGAGTTATGTTGTTAATTATTGGCAATAATAGCGATGCATATCATCATAAAGTTTCATGACTCTCGCATGAACATACCTGAGAAATAAACTTAAAACACAATTTAACCGAATTCAGTTAAGCGTAAAGTATAGACTATAGTACCTACTTTCACAATTACAGTTTTGTGCTTATCAAGATGTATCCCCGGCCCAAGTTTTCTTGATTATAGATAGGATAGTATGTATATAGCATGCAAACAACCAATGTGGTTATTATCTAAACAACAAACCTAACCTATCCCAGTAAAATTCAAAATGTGACTTTTGTTTGCTGCATGGGTGTGGTACTAATAGAGATGGAAGCAAGTTTCTAATTTAATGATTCTAGCATGAACAGTGGTTGAGAAATAACCTTAAAAAAGCAAGACATTTAACTTCAGTCAGTGAAGTCTGAAATATAAGTTAAGGTCACCTACTTTTATAAAGAGGGTGTATCACTCATAAAGATGCAATTCGGTACAAAGTTTCATGATTCTAGTTATAAGAGTATGTATACAGGGTGCACAAAAATCCTATGTGGTCATGAGATAAACGCAAAAACTTAACCTATCCCAGTAGAATGTGAACTGTAGGTCACAGTGACCTTGTTGTTGGAAAAGTATGGTGCTAACAGAGATGCATATATTCATCTAATTTAATAATTTTAGAATTAACGGTACTTGAGAAAGAAACGTTAAGCACAAAATGTAAGCACAGTCAGTGCATCTTGAAATATGGGTGACAGTGACCTATATTTTGAGATAAGAGCGTAATACTCTTCAAGATGCATCCTCTTACCAAGTTGCATGATTCCATGTATAACAGTATGTCATGAAATAAACGAACAAATTTAATGAAGATTATAAAATTATTGTACATATATGTACAAATTTTCACCTCCACAGGGTTTTGAAGTCCGTTTCTAAACTGTTCCCTAGGAACTAGTGAGGCTGTACATATGTATATGTTTTTATATGTGCTGACGCCGACGGCGACGCCGGGAGTAGTACAATAGCTCCCCTCAACTTTGTGGAAGCGAGCTAAGAAGCCAAAAATAGAGATGATTAATGTTTCACATGGGATTTGATCAAGTATAGGACAATATTCTGGATGTTTTTCAGTGTAAACATTAAGATGTCCTTGAAAACAACCTCCTCAACCCAGTCACCTGGACAAGTCACCTAAACCGTTGAGTTTGAACTACTTTTCAAAAGTGAGCCTGTTTTTGCATATTGCATTGTTAGTATAATGTGTGCTGGCAACGAGCGATATCCTTAGATCACATAGAATGATTATATATCTCTCTCTCCTCTCTCTCTCTCTCTCTCTCTCTCTCTCTCTCTCTCAGGCCTTTTACTACTCCTCCATCATCATCATCATCATCATCATCATTGTTGTAATCATCAACATTTATCATCATCATCGTTGTCATCTTCTTCTTTTATTTATTTATTTATTATTATTATAATTATTGTTATTATTATTATTATAATTATTATTATTATTATCCAGGACGGTTGAACGGTTTGCTGATCCAGTTTATTTCATCAAAGTAGTGAAGATATAGGGAAAATTAATTTCAAAAGATAAGCCTAGGTCTCGATATTCAAGACTAATGCTAGTCCTGTGTGTCCTAAAAGAATTTTTCTTTACTGATGTCAATGATTTCGTTCATTTTCACTTGTTTACATCTATATCTTAATCTAAATCAAATATGTATGGTTATACTCACTTGAAAACTTTACGGTTGATGAACAGGAGTTGTAGGTGTAGTTCATAGCGGTTCTGTCCGTGCACACGTCTAGAGAGTTGCCCGTGCACTGATTACCACCGGAGTAACTTGTCACTGTAAAGTTACTGAATATACCCAATAAGTCATTAGGACATGTTACTATTGCCAGTTTGGATCCCACAGCACCTGTAGAAAAATATTATAGATCTTCGACATCCCACGGAAATTGTATCACATAATACTTGATAATGGGAAGATTAAATTGTATGATTCCATATGAGTGACATGAACCTCTTTTCTTGCGAATGTGACTTTTCTGGACCCAGCCGAATCATACTTTTCGGCTTGATATCAGACGCAGAAGACAAGAGGCTGAACTCATTAAACATGCTATTTCTGTTAAGGCTTTGGTGCTCCCTCCAAATGAATACAGGCAATTTTCTGTACTGATCAGCAGCGTTTAAGGAGAAAAACATATTGATTTTCTTAGGAAATACAATTGGGAAAAATGAGCCTGCACTACTTTTAAGCAACTTTATTTTCGTTCTTATTGTGTCTTGATTACCATTGCAAAAGTATTTCAAATCAAACGACAAGTGCTTAATTAGAGAGTGTATTTCCTAAAGAAGCACATACATAATTAGAAAGAATTGATTGTAGTGCAAAAAAGACATATTCTTCCAACCGCCTCTACAGAAGAACAAATCTCCGGCTGATCCTGTCGAACATCGGAAAAAAGAAATGTATTTTTAAAAATAACCTTTGAGAAATAAGTGATTGATAAAATATTGATATAATTCAATTTGAATCAAGAAGTTTCTATAGTTTTATATGCTATCGTTTCGGATTGAGTCTAGCAGCGACATGACTTTATCGAACGCAAACTGCAACAACTCCAAGCATCACCACATCCCACCTAGTGAGTATAGTGCATTTCAAGCACAGCGATATGACGTCTTGATAGTCAACTCATTTGAAATGAATTGTTGGATTTGTTTCCCTTTACCGGGGAAATTATATCTAAAGCATCTAATGCATCATAAGCAAAGGTATCGTTCTTAATCTTCCGATGTTGAGGCCTATAAGGCATTCGCACCGAAAACACGTTTAAAAGCCAGTCTGAAATTTCCACCCAAATGATAATATGAATATAAAAGACAGGGTGAAAAACAAATTCCATCATATACTGGAAGCTGTTGCTTTTAGTGACTTTTTCCCATTAAGCAACACAAAGCAGACAAACAATTCAACCATGGAAATGGAAATACAACCTCTCCTCTATCAACTCATATATTTACAAACGATATGCAGGCATGATCAGAGCGCAGTTTTTAGAGAAACACGAGTGCCCTCTATCGGGGGCAAGAAAGCTAAGGTCAAAAGATCACGCAATTAAGAGCGGCAATTTGATTGGTCAATAAAAAAAATCTAGTTATATTTCGATAAAGATAACTACTGTAAAGATACAAATAAATCACATATGTTAATTTAATTTATATATAATGATGAAAATATTGAAAACTGTGAATCTATTCTTTTTATTTCTATAAATTTGCTAACGGGAATCATAACTCGTTTTAGCCTGATATAAAATGGCATTTAGCACGTTATTTTTCTTGAGCAATCAAATTGTCGCTCTTGATTGCGTGACCTTTTGACCTCTTCTTTCATGTCCCTGAGAGGATTTTCTTTTCTTTCCAACAATTCTATTGCCAGAATATAAATGCAAACAATCAATGAGATGAGACTAAACGTTATGCAATTTATTGATAGTTCTCTCCCATACGCAGTCATGAAGACAAAAACATCAAGCAGCGCCAGTGATGTTAAAATGCAGCAGTAAAAGCTTGTACTTACATGCAATGTCATGACAAGAGAAATTTACTACAAAATAATGACAATATTTTGAACTAAAAGAATAATAAACGAATATAATAGAAGGCAAACAAAATAACAAAAGGAAAGATAAAGAACTGAAGAAGCAAAAGATAAATCGCAGTAATGGTCAAAATCTATTCCTTACCCTTATACACATCTGAAATTATTTCAAAATAATTTCGTCGTAAAAAATGATGAATATTTGTTGTATCAGTTTAAAAGTATGAAAACAGTACAAGGAAGATATGGCCTAATAGATCGGAAAGGTTTAATTCTTTATTGCCGGGAACTTGGACCTTCAAAGGAAACTCGATTGCCATTTTCATACTAGCAACCACAAGAGCTGGATAGGTCATTTGTTAAGTTTCCTCAGAGAAAAAAAAATCTGCTTTTAAACTACAGCAATTGTATCTCAGTTTGTTGAGCAAAATGTGGAGTTTTCTATCACCTTTGCTGTAACAATGGGTCACTTTATCGCTTAAGGACGGAGAAAGGAGAATGTTAGATGGAAGGGAGTCCCAACACTTTATTGTACGATGAATAATAAGATGAAGAAAAATAACGAGCCTGCAAGGCGTAAGTGTAAACAAATCTATATTTATAAGGAAATAATTATGCGTATTACCAATCATGTGTGAAAGAATTTCATATAAGTATGAAGGGACAATAGTATTCACTATTTGGTAGAATAGAGAAAGTTTTGCAGATTTTCTTCTTTAGGACAAAGGTTCCCAGCCAGTCTCATCCCATAGGATATATCTGTCTACGTAGACTGGTAAGCAATTTGAATGAGATCAAGGTGTTTTGCTGAGACGAAGCTAAACACGATATCCGACCACGTATCAAAAGCCTTAACGTATCTAGATATATCTGATGTCGAATTTCATACTTTCAGGGATGAATAAATACGAATGCATAAAAAGCATACGGACCCAGGCCGAAAAGAGGCATGATGAGATTAATTTTGTTTTTGTTGGTTTTAACCGCACTTTTAACACACTATTGACTATATCATGCCGAGGAAATGGGGGCTAATTGCCTTTCCCAAGGAAATACCAAGGCAGCCGACCCGGCCTAGCCTGGGTTGGTATTGAAACCCCGACCCTTGGATTACGAGTCCCACGCTCTATCAACTGAGCTACCTCAGCACCCCATAATGCGATGAGCGAGGAGGGAAACATACTGATACAGAGAGGAAAACAAGAAGCGCGCAATGAATTGTTACAGCAGCTTAGCGGAGGCAAATAAATATTTCAGTGTCATATGCAAATGAGTTAGTAAGAGAGGGTAAGTCAACCCCATCGGCACAGCCACCATTCAATACTGCACCTCTTTAGTGGGTAGATTAATAATCTTTGCAGACGCATGAGTCACCTGTCATATATATATATATATATATATATATATATATATATATATATATATATATATATATATATATATATATATATATAATAAAGGGATCAAGGAGCTACAGGTACGTAAGAACCCCCTTGGCCTGAAAAGGTTTCACCAACAAGAAGTGTGATTATGCGAGAGACCGCGCCTGCAGTCAATGTTGATAACATCACTTTAGGAATCAGCAAACACGGTGTTAGTCAAGGTAGAACGGATATGATAGCCGCAAGAGCGTACACAGATACACAAGTGACCTCCGCAGTTGACAAAGTTAATACCTGACTTACAAACTGAAGGTATAATTACAGGAAACTTGGATATGAGTGATAATAAAATCACTGCCTCCAGTATATCAAACACCTCAACCTAAGAACAACCGATGCCACATTTATCAGGAGCAACAATTCAACCGACGACACATGAATTTATAGTGGGTCTAACAACATGCTTGGCAAAGTAAGAATTTCGATAGGAGCTGCCTATGAAGATATACTTATCAGACCTGCTGGAGTGTACTGTATGGTCTTTAACAACCGCCAAGCTGTATCGGATTTGTTATATATATATATATATATATATATATATATATATATATATATATATATATATATATATATATATATATATATATATATATATATATATCCCCTAGTAAACAACAACCGGTAGCTAGCCAAGTCTGGATCACACGTAGACACATGAGTACATCATCATGGACTGGCTCCTTGGCAGCCTGCGATAGCTTTTCTTTTCCAGAAACAATGGTGCTACCTATCGCAGATGTTCAAACAGATGCAATCAACATTTTTAAGATATCACCTTAGACCCCCCCCCCCGAAAAAAGGAACAAATTGGAGGGTTATAAAGAGTCAAGTAATACTGTATAAGAGTGGAGCTACATTGAGTTAATTCAGCATAAGGGAGGTCAAAAAGAAACTGTGTTGGTGGAGATCCTAAAATCCATCGAGTATGTAGCACAAGAAAAGAGAAGCCTACACCGAAAAGTTGAGGATGTAGGGTGATATAGCAAGAAAACTCATAGAAGATATAGAAAAATATGTGACAGCCGTTTACTGGGAAAGAAGACGGCCTGACAAGTGAAGTGTAAAGCAATGACTTTGAGTTTGTAAGGTAGGTCAAATAAAAATTGTACACCGGTTCCTTTTGTGCCTTATGTATGTGTATAATTACTGATGTTTATGATAAACTTCCTTAAAGATCTCTCTTTATAGGCAAATAGCATTACTCTTGGAATGGAATTAAAATTCCTAGGTTCATTTCCTTTTTTACGAGTTTTCACGGCAGTAGCATGACGATATTTTAAGTCGGAATTTATCCCAAATCCTGAAAAAGTATCAAAATTCAAAATCGAACGTTTCCATATACCTTGCAATGTTTGCAGTTGCGAATATCTCTTGTTGCCATCAACATTCAATCCAATAGTGCGAGCAGATGCGAAGTTTTATTTATTATGCATAACTTCGAAATTTCCTCACAAAATGATCTTTTACAGGTATGTATATTAAGTAAAAATTCGCTTTTGTTCTCGAAATATTAGCTACATATTAGCCATTTGGTGTCAATTTTTACACGGTAAGAATCTGTCTATGTTTGTTTACATGCGTGACATCATAGTAACATACGTCTATTGCCGATGCGGTTGAAAGGCAGACGCTGCAAAGACAAACACCACGGTCAATCCGAATAGATAGTAACTTCAAATCAGTCAAAAAGATGAGGCTACTGATGACTTTGACTTATCATAATACACTAAAAAAACGTGTCGAAAAGTGTTTTGTAGAGGATTTTCACGCTCTCAGAATCAAAACACTTTAAACACCCATCAGAATAAAGCATTTTTACGGTGTTTTCTTCTGTATTTATGTTCGGACCAAATTTGTTTCTACTGACCTTCCTTTACAAGCACGGAGAAATCAGACTTGTCCGTCGGTGATTCTCTATTACAGGCTGTGGCTGCCGTGACGTTGACAGTTGTTGGCCTAACGAATACACGTGATGGTGTTGTTAGGCTAGTCTCAATTGCTGAAAGACAAAATTCAATGTTTAAAATCTTCAGAGGTCGTTGTAAATAAATATATCATGAGACACTGGCGAATGGCGAATGGCTTATTTATCACGAAATGATATTTATAATGGTACATCTGAGTTACAGTGACACAAAGTACCGTATCTATTCACATCAATTCTATTGACTCCATCATGGTAAGGTTAATGGTAATTGCATATAGAAATTTATCGAATGACGCTAACCTTCATTAACATATTGATCTTGCATAACACTCAGCAATGTCGCAAAGCAATGTCATGGATTAATATAAAGTCTTAACGTTACGTAATAAATGGAATCATAAACCTTCACTAATTTGATATTAAATGTATGGAATTTATTGAATAGTTTTGCTGCAACCACCTTGTGAAATATTATTTATCTCAACTTGTTTAAGAAATTTCATATCAAAGGAACTCTCATGTGAGATTTTCTAGGTTCAAATACGAAACAAAACCCACGTTTACATGTTAATATAAAACATTTACATCACTAAGGCAAACATTTTTGAATTTTTTAATTTTCACATGAGGAAATTTCCTAGTCTTACAAATCAGCTCCCAAACCTGTATTGGTATGTTTGTGGTTTGAGATCTGGTCTCAACTATTCATAAAACATTGCAATCATTGCAGACAGAATTGTGCGAAACACATTAGTGCACATTTCGACCGTTGTAAGACACTACTAGCATTTTTCGTGGCTCCTGAGTTACAGTTGGTTGACTTGACCGTTCTTTGATCTAATTAGCATATTTTCTTACCCAACTCTTGTCGTCATTTCCATTTACCGGATTACATCGGCTGATGATATGATATTCCATCAATATGGACTGACCAATCAGATACAACTTAGCCCATTCAAATTGATTCTTTTGGTCATGTGACTCGAACTTCTGTGGATTTTGTCATGTGACTATTATCACATTTCAACAACGTGTCAAATTACAAATGGACGGATCTAATTTTACATTGTGATCCAATTGCTCAGAAGTCAGAACATTGTCAATTAATTCGTCCCTTTCGTAATTGACCCGTTGCTGAATCGTGATAATAGTCACATGACAAGATATTCATCACGTGACTCTCACATAACAAATCCACAGACGCTCGAGTCACATGACTAAAAAAAACATTGAGCTGGCGAAGTCGCATCGGATTCGTTGATCGATATTGATGGAACAGCCGATTATCCAATGATGTAGCCCGGTAATTCGAAATGGCGAACAGAGTAGAGTTACCTAATTTCACGTAGACTTTAAACTTTGTCCAAAGTCGGCTTTGATGTGGAAATATACTCTACTGATCGCCGAAAGACCCCTTCAAACGACCGTTACTCAAATGCCGCATAAATATACAGTGGTCTAAAATCGTTTAATATGTACACTGATGTGTAGCTGACAGTTTTGTCTGAAATAATTGCAATGTTTTATGAATAAGTGAGATCATTTCTCAAACCGCCAAAATACCAATGTAGGTTTGGAACCTGGTTTATTTTACTAGAACTCTACAAGGCATTTTATACGGATTCGTTTGCCGGTCTGATTGAGACAACAAAATATAAACTGGATGGAAACTTTGCTCTCAGGTAAGAGTAAAACCCCACACAACAACGATTCCTTCTTGAAGAGATTACCCCAACACCTACTAATAAGTTTAAATTGAATGTCCGTAAGTAATTGTGTTTTACTTACCGCACTGTATGCTGCAAATATATTTTGTCGCAGAAATCCGTGTGAAATCGACACATAAATACGAGTAGAAGTTAACAAAAAACAAATCAAAGGAGGTTGATGATCTGAAAGAGAGTAACAACGGGAAGTCTATATCACCATAAAGTCACATATGTTGCAGATATATCTTTCTATTCACATCCAAACTTGTATTGTGTAGTCTTACATGAAATCAGCATAAGTCATTACTGGTTGGTTCACGGTCTTCAGAACTGACAAACATTGACTAAGATACATACTTTTAGAAGCCATCATTATTATTGTCCTTGGTATTAATAATAATAATAATAATAATAATAATAATATAAGACTAAAGATAGCTCAAAATAATTTGAATATAAGTTGAATTTATCTTATATCCCTATATCAGTGTAGTTAACATCAAACAGTTGATTTTTATTATTTTAGGCACAGAAAAGAGCCTATACATGCATGAAGGTACCGTAATGAAATGCTATAAATTGAACTCTGTTCACTAGATACTCTAGCAGGTTGAGCATAGCGAGAGTGGCGTTATATCGCGAGTATTATATAGACGAAAAAGAAAGCTATCGATAGAAGATGATAGCGTTGTTGCACTGAGGGCGTTAAGTCGAGGTAACAATATACAGTGATACCAGTCCTAGAAGACACTCGATTTATAGTCCCAAAATGTTTCCTACACATTCCAACCATCAATTTCCTCCAAAATGAGAACACATGAGAATTAAAACATTTGGTCACAGAAAAAAATAGATCTTTATCAGACCTAGAGACCTATAAACCAAGCGAGGCATAGACAATGTTGACGCGTCCTTGTCTCGTATCAAGTATTTTATCCCAAATCAAAGCTTACATTAGGTGTATATCATAGGAACTACTTTCCTTCCAATATAAACAAATATGGCCGCCGTACTTTGTCTTGTTTAGATGTTATAATCTTAAAAATAAAATTAAATACAAATTTTTATCACTGTTTGACGACTTTTATATTAATTTTGTGACTGAATACCTTTGAAATGTTGTCCGTATTGCTTGCAAATCTTAGGTAAAACGAGAAATTGATCTAGCAAATCGTCTGGATACAAACATGGTTACTTCTCACAAATTTCAGCTTAAGTAATGTCATATAGACACGAAAATGACTACGACAATTCTGTTTTGAATCTTCCTGCAGAAACAAAGATGACATTCAGATTGATCCAGATGAAATTAATTATTTAATATCTGCATTAGTGAATGATGGCGATCAGTTCAATCTAATTTAATACACAGAAACATTTCCAGACCAGGAACTGTCACTGGATAAAGAGAATAACTCCCAGCCTACAGAAGACAAAAAATCTGCAAACCCAAGTTTAACTCCTCTCAGAGACAGAACATAATGAGATTCAGTAGCACATATACTTGGAATCAACCCAAAGAAACTCTAAATTAGTGTGTTCAACTCTTCAAGTGTTAGAATGAACATAGAAATGTATCAAGCAAATGACTATGAGCAGAGTGTATAACTGCAACACAGTTCCATCTTAATTATGAAGTTCCTCATACTAAAAGCAATACGATTATTTAAGAATTGAATGTACCTTTTTGTTGTTTCATTAGTGTATGAAGTCGGGCATGTCACTAACGAAGGGGGTTATGAAACTTTTCAGTAACATGCCCGACTTTATAAAAAAATATACTTTGTCAAATTAACTAAAATGTCATTTTGCACGTTTCTTTCATTTGGTCTACATGTGCATGACTTTCCTCAAAGAATATGTTGTTTTTTTTAAAATTAAATTAGTGCTTTCTCTACAAGAAAATGACACCAAAGTAAAAATATTCAAACTGTTATTGAATATATAATACTATTTGGTTCAGGATTTTTTGAAAATGAAAAACCAAAATATCTCAGTAAAGAAAATTGGTATTGCAAATTTCAATTCCAATAATCACAATTAATAAAAGTCTGATTCACAATACACAATTCTGAACAACTTCAGCTATATGTTAAATGTACCTATATATTTAATATTGGAAACCCTAAAATTGTGGATCCTATAATCTGTAAAATTTAAGAAACTCTTGAATTCCTAAAGACCCATTTAATGAGTGGGAATTTTAATTATTATTTATAATCACTGACTTAATTCTACGAATAAATTCCATTTAATACCTGTATTTTAATAGTAAAAAATCGATTAAATATCTAAATTTAAAGAAAATGCGCATAAAATGTGCCCTAATGCAAAAAAGAAAACTTATTTTTCCTCTCTTAGACAGATGTCGAGACACGTATGGAAACGGCATTGAACTTCAGTAATCCAATCCCCATCTAAAACCTGGTAGACTGTGAAGCCAGTATCAGCACGTCAATTCTCAAGTTTTATGTCTGATATTTGCAAAAATGCTGGGGTTGAAACTAAGTAAACAGCACACTGTCTTAGAGCAGCTACTATCCAAGCAAAGAATGATGCTGGTCTAGAAATTAGATACATAATGTTTATGTCAGGACACTGAAATGAATCCTCTGTCAGGTCCTACAATAGAGATCTTACTACTAAACAGACAGCAGATATGAACATAATCTTGCCTACAATCTCCGCTGGGCAAGGAAATCCAAACTCATTAGTAAGTACCCAGCTGGTCCAAACTTCCGGCTCTAGGATCACGTCGGTCACTTCCCAGTTTTCGTCACCACAGGAAATCACAAACATTCAGAATAATCTCCTGCATCATTTCGCTTCAGGTTTTGCAAGCAACTCGTCATGTACATTCAACAACTGCACTCTGAACTTCAGCTCAAAATAAATCTTGAAAAATTCACAGAAGCAATGATAATGCTGTTTGCACAAAACCAATTTCAAAATACTTACCCACCAGCAGGACTGTAATTCTAACTGTATTCCCTGATTTATGTTGTGCTTACATTCTCTAATTTATATTATGGTTGCATGACTCTGAAAACTGTGTTTATCTGGGATGCAAAGTAGTTCCTATGATATTAGTAATCTGGCGTACATGTGTTCATTGAGAAATGAAAACAATAAACATTACAGATGTGTGATCGTCTTAATCAATAAAATAGGAGGAAACCTCCAGAATGTATGAATGTTGAACTGCTCATTACCTTATAAGTGTCTGTGTATATATTTGTGTCTGTGTGTGTGTCTGTACGGACAAAAAAACTTGAAAGCTTCTGCAATTCAATCCATCTACATGTGTGACCCTTAGTAAGTTATCTAGCCAAGTCTGTTTATAAACACGAAAATAGGCTCTAAAGAACGAAAATAGGTTACTCACGAGTCTGAACAGTGATGAATGTGCCAAATCAATTTCAATCAGTCCACGAAAGCATACAATCTTAGAATCAGTTTTATGTCTTAAATAACATCATATCTTTGCTTTGAATATTGAGATTCCGTTTAAAATAAGTATGTCCATTTAGATCAAATAAAAAGACCATGCTAGGAATGTTCCAAACCTTAGATTAGATACCATTTGTTGAAGTACTATTTTGACGTTGACTAAGTTATTGCGCGCATGTTGAAGAATCCCCTGTGCTATAAATAGCTATACACCAAAATCCCCAAAACTAGTATTCATACGCTGAATGGAGATTCAAAAAATGATACTCAATATTAAAATACAGGGAAAACAAATTAAGAAGAACCAACAAAATAAGAGTTTAATTTTGTTTTTTTCTGAGTTTATCGTGGTATAGACTGTCAGTTGCTGAATCACATAGCAAATAACACCGAAAGATTATGACCTTTTAGAACTAATTACTGCACTATTGATGTATTCATAATCTTACACGTAGCGGAGCCAAAAAAAAGGGAAATCATTTTTAAAAAGTTCAATTGTGTTGTAATTATTAGAATTGAATGTACTTTTTGTTGTTTGATCGGTGTATGAAGGCTGGCATGTCACTAACAAAGTTCGTAAATCCCGAAGTACATTCTATAATACGAATTGCAGACAGAGAAAGCTAGATCTATCGTAGCAATAATAACCTACTTGTGTCGCTGTGCCATTAAAATCAAACAATACTGTTGTAGTAATAAATTACCGGCATCAAAATATCACCAGAAATACTTTGGAATTATTAGTGCTAGAGTGGTAGTAAAAGTTGCTGTAGGTTTGTTGGGGGGTTGGGGTTGGGGGGAGTTTGGGGGACCATTTTTGGGCGGGGTGGGGTGGGAGTCTGGGTTTTTTTATTGTTTAAAAACAAAGATAGGGCATACATTCATGTACACCATGTTCTCAGCATCCGGGTCACCCGTTCCTGACCCAAAACATATATATATAGAGAGAGATAGAGATACATACATACATACATACATACATACATACATACATACATACATACATACATACATACATACATACATACATACATACATACATACTCAGAGTTGGGACTCATTTGTAACAGGATCCTAAATCCATAAGCATAAGCGGCATTCGACTTGTTCAAACGAATTAATTATAACCGAGTTACTGTTTTAGCTTCATCAACTTTCGATGGAGTATGTATACTTCTATCTGAATGTACAAATTGAATATAATATCTGTGCTTTGAAGTGGACAGTGATATCTTTTCAAGTTAAAATGATAAAAACAGTGCCAGTTTAAATTACTTAACTACTGGTAGGTGAGTAATAGAGTCACGGAGTGTACTAAAAGTAAAGATAGAAATGTGTATTTGTTATATGTTGATCTAAGGTAAACTACAATTTCAGCTGTTTTACGAAAAACAATATCACATTGATAATAGGTAGAAGTCCATTATCAAAGGAAGTGTGCCACCCACCCACCCCCACCCCCCATACAGTCACACACAGCGCTGTACTCTCAAAGTATAATATCAGCCATTAGGGAAGATATACCTAGGTAGTTGTAACTAAAAATAGACACAACCATTGCTCCCGAGTTTTTGAAGTGCATCATGGGAAATCCGTAACTAGGTATACATTGTAGACGCTTTTCCCAACCTACACCTCACAAACACTTAATCTGTGTTTGCACTGTCGCTCAGTTAGCTCCGACACTGCTATGTCATATGATATGCTAATCGGTATGCAAAGGAAAAGAGTGTCATGACCACTTTGCACCATTGGCGCTATTTAAGCGCCTGTGCTATCTGGCGATTCATTATACAATTTTGTATATTATCCCTACGCCGACCAGCTCAGTGGACACATATGTAGGTTAAGAATCTAAGAAAATAGGTGCATACACTTGACGCCTTCATTTTGTTTGTTGTGACGCCTTGCTAAAGTCAATCTAATATAAGTCTTGATTATAATTTGAACTAAGTGTAATTCTTTCATACAAATGTGTTAACATTGTACAACGAGAAATTGGCCATGCTCATTGGAACACTTCCGTTATCAAACTCTTCAGTTTCGGAGGTGAGTACTTATTGCACGTTGTCAAGATCATCTACTTCGGAGGTAAGTAGCTTTTGCATGTAATCTGCAATCCCAAAATGACTAAATGGAAGTGATCGGTTTTGAAAACCCCTGAACTTTTCAAGTTTGAGTGACGACCATGAGAAATAGAGGGGTTGGCAAACTTCCCCTCGTAATGGACGTCTTATAAAAGTAATGTTTGGATGTCAATGACCAAACTATTCCTGATCTTCTATCCATTCTAAAATGACCAACAGATTTCAATCAACATGCATCATACTTTACCGGCAAAATTCATCCGTTACTAAGTAAATTTCGTCAGATCATAAAATAAATGCTGCCATAAGAATACAATACAAATAAACTAAGTTTGCACATAAAAAGTTTGAAACTTTGCTCATCACTAGTGAAGCACAATATCGACATGACAATGTCTTTATCACTAATTTGCGGACCGCTGCTACTAAATGGCCCATAACTCATCCAACAACTTTATTAATATATAAAATAAATATTAGATGACATAAAAATACAGGATTTTATTTATGCCAACGAAGACACTGTACTTCTGAACATTTATCTAAGACATTTCTTTGAACCTTGTGACCGAATTTTGACAACAAGGCTTGTCTAAAAGAAAACTTAATTGATGTTCATTTTCGCCATCCATGTCAGATACAAACTGACCATTGGCTATCTAGATATCTGTGACCTGGTTATACTTTAAGACGAATACTCTATCACACACGAAGAGAGAGAGAGAGAGAGAGAGAGAGAGAGAGAGAGAGAGAGAAAGAGAGAGAAAGAGAGAGAAAATTATACCAATGCATAACATTAAATATTATGCAATGGGTCGACATGAAATATGTTTTAGTATTTATTTGTCAAAATGTGGTATGAGATATGACAACAAGTGGTATGTGTTTGTAAGAGAGAGAGTGGGGGGGGGGGAGACAACAGGCGTACTAGAGCATACTGACAGTCAGAAACACAATCATATTCGCAGAGAAGAGAACTGCGCTTACTTGAGAAAATAGAATCCATTATATGTACTTTCACACGTATATGTTGCCGAGGTCACAATCGCATTCAGAACGATAGGGTAATTCCATAACGTGCTACTTGTGAAATTCAGTGTCCCTTTCTCAGAGCTGATCCAATTACCTCTTATCGGATCAGGAAATGTACAAGTCGCACCCGGGAAATACAAATATCTAAGTAATGAAAAGTTATTTTTAAGAAAAAAACGTTTCAGATTTTCAGATTCAGTCAGGCCTCAAATCAATGTATTCATTAATTCTGACCTAGTAACACCTAAAATCAAACTATTTATTACATACATTTTATGTGCATTACCATCTAACCATCGAAGAATTAGACAGAACACATTAAAGAGCCAAATAATATTTTTATTGATGAATAGGCTTTCTTGGTCCCAGTCTGGAATTAGGTCAAATAATTTGGTTCTCTGCGTAATAGACACGGTAATCCCTTCTTTGATTTTTGATATACAACTTTGTTGGGCTGATACCCGTTTTAAGATCGTTTTTTTATTTTGTCTTCTTTCTTTCTTCTATACTTTATCCCGTCATTCAAACATGTAGGAGTAAAGAATTTCTCTTGGCTTCTGTGCTTAGTGTTTGTTTTGTGGATGTAAATTGTTTCTTCTCCTGACGAAGAGCTTGTTTACCTCAAACAGTTTGGAAACTGTTTTGTATTTGCGCCGTTATCAGTTTTTGTGTATATATATATATATATATATATATATATATATATATATATATATATATATATATATATATATACACACAATGCAATAACTATGCTGCCCAATATGAACATTTCAGAAAGCAAATAAAAAACCACAAAAGCCACATTCGCAGATAACTCGAAACACAACTCGCCATCCATTACAATTCAACTGAATATTCTGTCCAGTCCCTTCAGTTGCTGCCAATTGAGTCCAACAACTGATGGACCGACTTAGAACGCACACAAAAGGAAAGATACTAAATCTGCAGTTAAAGAAGGGGGCTTGGATAACTTAGCCTAAACGACCAAATCGTACCTGCCCATTGCAATGATTTCATTATAACAAATAGACACAATTTCAAATAATTCGATCTCAAGTCCTATATGAGAAAGTTTGACATGGATTCGACTTCAATTATTACTATTATTATTATTATTATTATTATTTCCAAACGCCCCTTTTTCCTCCAATTTGATTTGAGAAAGCTACATCTTATTATTTTCTTGCAGCTATTCTTTCGGAACAGATACATGTACTTCTATTCAATTTCACATAAAATTTTACACCCGGGATGAAACTTTCGATAGTCATAAATATACACATTTTATAACTAGGTCAGTTGGGGACCTCCCTTTTCTCTAACATTCTAACGTGTGTAAGATCATGTTTTCGAGAGTAAAACAGCGATGGGGCATATCTCTATGACTATTTTCTTTCATCACACGATCTTCTGTTTCTGCTATCATAGTCCACATTGGCAAAGCTCTAATTTCCATCAGTACTTAAACATTTTTTTTTTCTCACAACAATCAAGATAAAAATTAATTGCAACACATTTACATCCTAAAACAAGCAGCGGTTGAAGTTTAGAATCCTGCAAACAGGACGATGTGTACAGATCGATCTATCTACTGGTATAGATTGATCTATCTACGGGTACAGATCGATTTATCTACGGGTACAGATTGATCTATCTACGTGTACAGATTGATCTATCTACGTGCACAGATTATGTAGTCCGGTCTCGAGTCTAAAAAGCCCTATTTTTTTTTTTGTTTTTGTTTTTAAGTTGTTTTTTTTATCATTTTCTCATTATTATCTAAAAGGAAATTCAGTTGTAGATGAAAGTTGAACCGAACAGTGTATCATTATATTTTGTCTCTCTCGTTTAATCTGACGGATGAGAGTTCACATTTGACTTATTGTGCAAGCTGTATTCAGTACACAAATTCGGACGCTGTGAATTGTCCTTAACTCTACGGTCTCGACGAATGTTCCTTGCATTCTGATATGTGTTTCAACGCCAGTTAAAGTTTACACTGATTTTTATATGTAAACTTAACCTTTTATGCTGTTTCTCAAGGTGAGGAAATTCTCACTGGGTATTTTGCTGATTTTGGAATGTGAGAAAAATAATCTTTCATTGTGCATAGGTGTTGGATAGAAAAATTCCTACATCTGGATCAGAAGTCTGTGTCAGACACTCGGCATAGCCCGAATTGATATACATTTCCTCAACCGTAAATCAAAGCCAACTTACGCCAAGGGAAAAAAATATATTTTACTCAGCTAAAATAGTAAATCTACATTCGATTCAGATTGACCTTAGTTATCAAGGTGATAATTATTTTCCCATATACCCTAATGCTAAAGTTTTGTCAAATAAGTATACTGTATGCCAAACTTTGGAAGGCGCATCATATGTGGTCTAAGACTTCCATCCTTTTTGTACGACCAACTGACACCTCGAACGCATGGCACCCCACGGCACTTAACAGATATATCATTTAAAGGTAGGGAAGGGGCACATCTTTCTGCTAAGGATAACAACAAACATCTATAACTCTTCCAAAATAGATCAATCAAAGCAAGCCGTACCATTTTTCTCTTATTCTACCTGCATAAATAATTAGTAGCGTTAACCTCTACAACACACTACCTTCCTCCATTGGTGACAGTGGGCTTATAGGATATAGTCCGTTTCAAAATTAATTAAAATAAATAAACTACACTGAGTGTCTCCTCAAGTACTGGAAAGGCCTGTGTCCTGTCGCTGATTATTTCAATAAAGATCGCACTATTGAGCATATAGTATTATAGTTGTAGTTGACAGCAAGAATCGACTATATCCATGCAGACTGTTTAGTTACTTTCAACACAAGCATGTATCACTTGTTGTCATCAGTCATGGGCGTTGTAAATCTCCCTCTCTCAGTAGTGCTTTACTCAACAGTTGTACGTCGTGGGTAGCCTGCAATGTCAAATGTCACGTTAACATAACAACTACTGCTATGCTCAATCCAAACAGATTGTGCACTGTTGCTAGACCTCAACTGTACCTATGCACTAGATGATACTCATCAAAGTACACAAAAAACATCGATTTAGTATTTATCTTATTATTTCAGTAATTTACATTGATTGCATTTGCGACTTCACTCACTGCTTGCTTGAGTTCAAGTTTTAAACTTACCTCGATTCACATATCCATCAAAGGTTCAATATATAATGTTTTTATTCTACCGTACCCCTTGCATTGTAATATATTATTATCTTTCTCGTGAATATGATAATATTTACTATTTTCGACAATGAATGACAGATTTTATGGTGAAAAGTTATGTACAAAAGTCCGATCAATCAAATTTATTTGATATTGAATGCATACGTTATATAATATATATATATATATATATATATATATATATATATATATATATATATATATATATATATATATATATATATATATTGTGCACAGAGAATATGATTTAAAGTGAATTAAATGAAGAAATAAATACCTAATATATATGTGACTTTGACTTTTCACTAATCAAATAAATTCCTTTGAATGAAGTTAAAATCTGTACCTTATTATTAATAAGCTGAAATAACATGGTGTTATATGAGTAAGATATATTCTCGTATTGTCCATATTTACATTCAGAGGTGCGACTAAAAGACAGACTCACCTGTAAACAACAAATTCTTTTCCAACCCTTTTGTAACGCCAGCCCACTAATAGTTCGTTGTCAAATAAAAATGGACATTTCTATTTGTACGTATAAAGTTTAAAAAAACTTAGAATGTGATTAAAACCGTTCATCACACCTCTATTGTTATCCCTGAAAACATCTCAATACGATATTAACAGAATTATCAAACTGCGATGGAAAGGGCATATGAAGGTGAGAGTGGTCTGATATTAACTGTCGTGGTCTGTAGCAGGCTTGCACAAAACTATAACGTCTTAATTTATGAATTAATTACAAAGTTAATTCGGTTTTTTTTCTCCACTGTCATCTGCGAAGCGGAACAACAAGGGGACGCGGGGATAGTCTAGTTCTTAATAATGTGCAGAATTGGCATAGTTCTTTTACGTGGAGAAAAGTAATATCCGGTATAAAACCCATTATAGTCCAGGAATGTATATACATTGGTGTGTCACCTCCGGTGCATGATTTGTCATATATGACTTTGCTCACGAAAAATAGCGCGAAATATTCATATTTAGATTTTATCTCAGAAAAAAAATGAAAGGCAATTAACGGGTTGATTCACATTCTTATAGCTCCGAAATTTTATACGTAAAAGAGAGAAACGTCCATCGTAATTGGACAACCCACTGCGTCATCTCCATTCGTCAACCCTTTCGTGAATGGCCTCTCTCACGGTTCATTGAGATAACATCACGTTGTGCATGGGGTAGATCGTGGACGTGCTAACAATCGACCTTTCAAGCAGTATTTGTCTTTGACCAATGAGTCATCCATTGAGTACAAACGACTTCTAGCAACCGTCGTAGATGCTGAACTCACATAAATATTCTTTGATGTGATTGACATTTTTATCCACGGTGCTCTTCAGCCTAACAAACAAAGTTTGAGCCAAAGCGCGGCCTATAAGCTCATAATTCAAAAATCTTGAGGCAGCCTGACATAAGACAAACATGTGTGCTTAAAACATTTCCAAATATCATTAATCAAGATTTCGAAAGTGGCAACATCTTGGTAACGAGAGACATCTCGTGTCGGAGAAATAAGAAAATATAATGTGTTGTTTATGCATACTTTATCCTGTAAGTGGTCGACTTAGCTGTTCTAAGATTTATGTAGTATATTTTGCTCAGCATACTTACCACCATTTGAAAATTTTCCATGTTTTTAAATTCATTGTTAAACATAGTTAAAATCAATACAAGTACGAAAAGTGTCAATATTATTCAAAATCAATACTAGAATGACAAGTCTCAATACTAGTCAAAATCGATACTAGTATAATCAATCTCAATGCTAGTAAAAATCAATATTAGAGTGACAAGTCTCAACATTAGTCAAATTCAATACAAGCACGACAAGTCTCAATACTAGTCAAAATCAATACTAGTATGACAAGTCTCAATACTAGTCAAAATCAATACTAGAATGACAAGTCTCAATACTAGTCAAAATCAATACTAGTATGACAAGTCTCAATATTAGTCAAAATCAATACTAGTATGACAAGTCTCAATACTAGTCAAAATCGATACTAGTATAATAAGTCTCAATGCAAGTCAAAATCAATACTAGCATGATAAGTCTCAGTACTAGTCAAAATCAATACTAGTATGACAAGTCTCAATATTAGTCAAAATATATATAAGTATGACAAGTCTCAATTCTAGTCAAAATCAATACTAGTATAATAAGTTTCAATACCTTCTGTTCTACACACGCGTAAAATCCAGCTCATACCATGAAAAACCATGTAGAAAATACAAAATGTCACTATTCTTTATTCTTGCTGATATTCAATATATGTATTATGTTTGCCGTTGTATCGAATTAGGCATTTATTTTAAGCATGAGTTACCTTTCTTGTTATTCTTTATACAACATGTAATACTAGAGATAGAAAGAAGACAAAAAGGAAAGATGATATGATTGTCATAATAATTTTCTTAAATATTGTACAGTTTACAAATAAATATTCGTGGTGGAGTTCCATACTGACCAAAATATTATCAAATAAAAAATGAAGACAAAGATTGCAGTGACATATTTAATTTCTACATTAATGTACTGGATATTTTAGATCGTCAAATAAATATTCCGTCATCACAGTTATAATTATTATTCCGTTATAACGAATGTTGTTGTTACGATATTCCAGCCTCTGTGCTCATCTTCAGAAAAAAATAGAACAGATTGCGAGAATTGGGCTCTCCTATTTTACTACCATCAATAAATCTATTTGGTATTAATGAGTTATTTTAAGCCTGCTTGCAACTTCAATATACAGATGTAATGGTAAGATAGATTTTGTGAAAATATTTTATTTCACACAAGATAAACACAAAGTTTTAAATTACCGTGATACGCTGTAAACATGAAAAAAATAGTTTACACAAAATTAAGACTGAGTTTTTCAAAGAACCATCAGGAAATGTTTAAGAATGTTACTCTCTCTCTTTCTCTCTCTCTCTCTCTCTCTCTCTCTCTCTCTCTCTCTCTCTCTCTCTCTCTCTCTCTCTCTCTCTCTCTCTCTCTTACTCTCTCATACTGTGTGCGCCAAATTTAGATGAAACGGGATAATTGGAAATAAGAAGTTACAAATTACAGTATGCAACACAACTAAACATCTCAAAAAACTGCCAAAGTATATCTATATTTTTCATTAGGTAAGATTGAATTGTAAAGACTACAGAAAAAAAACTAAGCACAATTTGTCCAAGTTAAGTGACGATTCTTCCTTTGGAGTAATGCTAGCTTTTTAAACAATATTAATTAAAAGCCATTGTCTAACTAATTTAAATACTGAATGGGTGGGATACGAAGTCACATGTTGAATAAATTTTAAAGTGTAAGAAATTCATATTAAAAATTCTAACGCAGGGTGCTTTGTACTCATTCTTAAAAAAAAAGTAAAACTTGGAGTTTATACTCACCGAAATGTTTTACGAGATGAATGAATATAAATATCATACAGAAGTAGAACACTCCAACTCTTTCTTTCATTCTTTAGATAACTTCCCAGATATCCTGAAGAAATCGAAGGGGTCATGCACTTTTCAAAACAACTTTATTGTTCCATAATTTATGGTGTTATCTCCGCAAGCGTTCTTCTTTTGAATCAATTGAATTGTCGATTAAAACGACTTACATTCCGATTTAAATGTATGAATAAATGCAACCACTAATCAATGGTACAAGAGACGCGACAATGACTATAACACAATAGACAGCCTTGCCCAGTCATTGTGTACGTTGTAACAAAAATCGCAAAGCAATTTGTTTCGGCAAGATCTCCTTGCACACGGCTTCATAGATGAGCGAATTTCAAAAGAGACGATTCATTTTCAGGTCATGACTTTGTCATTGTTTTTGTTACAGATATGTTGTTGATCGTTTACACTGATAATATAGCACTAAAGTAGCGATAGTAATGGACTCTTTACCACTATTGTTTTGTATTCTTCGAAGTTACCTGTTATTACCAACGACATTTTTATTTTTCAAGGTATGTATTATGTCAGTAAATGACATGCTGAACTAAATCAATTTAATTATATATTCAATTACTGAAGTAATGATCACGATACTTTTGTTTCATGATATTTCAAAATGAGAGAGAGAGAGAAGCAGAAGTTTGCTTGTTTTTTTCTGTTTGTTTCGTTAATAAATAATTGGTAAAACTGTTACATATTGCTTGTTACTATATGAAAAATTAAGACATCTTAATGCTAATCCTTCGAGACTGGATGATGTTATTATTATAAAATCGCAACTTTTACATGGCTGCTTCAGTTTGTATGCAATCTTGAAAATGATTAGATGTACCTTATTTGCCACCCTAATCGTGATCTGAGATGGTTTTAAACAGTTCAATTAGGAACTTTAGTTCACCCCTATGTGTAAGGCGAGGACGACGGACAGGTTGTTTAAACTTGAGTAATGAATAACATAACATGGTGTGTTGGGGGAGGGTCAATCCTTTCACGAAAGAGTCTCTAAATACCTAAATCTTTTATTTAAGTTGTTGATTAGATTGCAGAAACATATCTAGAATCAGAATTATAATTAATGGCTTTGCTTAAATATTGCCAAATATAAACTATGCCTACTTCAGATTTTTCGCAATCAGGCAAGTAACACACCCTAGGAAAAAGATAATGATGATGATGACGATGATGATAATGATGAAGTTGATGATGATGTAGCAGTACTAGTAGTAGTAGTATTTTAGGCGAGATTACTCGCGCACACACTAATATAGGCACGAACTAATACAAGTATTATTGATACCAACATAAAACTAGACACTAATGTTCAACTAGTTAAACGCAAATATACAAGAAAAACATTGGTACTTTTAAGATTGGATACGAGTGAAACATTGCATGAAACCGAATTTTTACTGCCTTTATGCAATCAATCCAAATTAAAGAGCATTCTCTACTTTCACGCGTATAATTGGATATAAATTTGAACATATGTCCTAAGAATGAACTTAAACTGAAAATTAGGTTGGATAAAATATCTAGCCTGCTTCGATGGTACAGTACATAATAAGTCCAAAATCTTAGCATGTCCAGTTTAACAAGAAAAGTAGGTAATTACAACAACAACTTACTTTTGCCAACATTGGCAAACGATCGATCTTCCTAGCATTTAAAAATCTGTTTGAAATTATACAAAATTGTAATGTTCTTTTAGTCAGATTCTCGATACACTGTTATTCTTTTTTGTCTGAGAAGAAAAACACGAAAACATTTTTCTCGAAATAATTTGTTCCTTTTTATTTCAAAAATTGCATTTAGTTCACTTTAAGATTACAAACACGGTGGTGTTTCAAGCAAGACAACTATGTTCATCTTTTTAAAGATTTAAGTTTGTAGTGAATTACGTATTTTTCTCTTTTTTATCAATCCACATCAAACTTTTCGTATCGTCTGTGTTGTGCCGATGCAATCATCAAATCAATTTCTTTTGCACGGAAGAAGAATCAATTTCATTTAGAATTAATTCTCTAAAGCTAACGGGTTGTCCTTGAAATAGTCATTCAATGTTAATAGAATCACGAAATCCACGTCTAAAATACAACCAGTTTCATAACAATATGGTATTTCTAACAGATTTTTTCTCCCCTCCTAATCTGTTAAATACTTGTCCATCGAAAGTTTAGTTAGTTCATGACTCATTGTACTAATTCAGCTCCCATAGTTAACCTATCGAAACATCATAATATTAAAAATTAAATAACTTTACATTTTTGAATGCTCATGATCAAACCTATATTTATGAGTATAGACGTATCCTTGATGCAAAGTTCTCTCCAGAGAAAACAATATGAGCCGCGACATTTTCTGGATCTACATCTGTTTGAAATATATGTTTTCAATTCCGCACCAAACAGTCAGTTGCTAATTTCAAAAATGAATTTTCGAAACTCAAGTCTGTAAAAAGACTGAAATTCTATCAGTATTGTTTCAGTTACAATTAGGATAAACTATCAAAAGATTCTTTTCACTAAAAGTTTACTTTCATTATCAACCAATCCTTGCCAGCCAAACCGTATATACTCTATTTTATATTCTTCCATTTCTAGACTGGTTACCATTCTTCCATATAATTAGTAAGGTGAGTCCTATAAGTGCCGATTGTACCATCACAAATTATTGTCCAAGCTTTGTGGATAATGGTTCACTATAAATTTTAATCACAGAGTGACATTACTGTTTATTAAAACTATGTTTGAGATCGGTTCATGTATCATGGCTTTCATATTGGCGTGTCATTGGGATGAGTTAATCCGTTTCATAAAAGATTGTACAGTTATCTCGTCAAACAATAATCATTTGTTAAATTCCTCCCTGGTGCTTTTGAAAATGCTTCAATAGAAACATTGAAAATTACTTTTCATATGTTTGCATACAGAGAGCTTTTGAATTTGAAAGTCTGGTGTTATGATGACATTGATAAATGGAGAATCACGTCAAAAAACATATACGATATTGTACCCTTCAATGCAACAATGAATTGGTTTTCGTGCTCAAACGTCTTATAAGTCCACGATTCTACAGCTGTAAATATCTATAATTATTACAACAGCTGAAAAAGTCGTTAATAAGAGGTGAAAAGTTATATGATGAATCTGGATTTACATATTTAGATGTCTGAAATGTTTAGCTCCAAGTCAAATTATTACAAGATGTCATGTTCATTGCTCGATCACCTTATCAACGTTGTCCTCTTTATCTCAAAAAAAAACAACAAAATATTCTGTTCATGATACGTCTTTCAAACTCGGTAAGTGACTCCCTATCGGGATGTAGACTGGCTACAAGTTTTCCAAGTTTCAGAGCAACCCCGGCCTACCTCACTTATATGTGTTAATTTACATACATGTGTACATGTGTGCCAACTCCTGAGATAGTGCAAAAGCAAACTGGCACTTCTGTAAGTTTGCACCATATTATGTGTACGCCTCAGCAAAACATATACACGTGTGTGTTTCAATTAAATCCTTTGAAACTTTCGCCAAGAAATTGTATACTCATAGATGACGGCACGGGTATGTGTGTGAACTCATCGGTGCCGGCCGATAACAAATGTTGAATGTCAACATGAATATTTATTATTCTTGTCTTATTTCTGTTACCGCGGGGTGAGGATACTGGTTCAAACGTTTTCAGTTTCAGAGCTACAGTTAATTGAGAATGATTGTGCAAGTGCGAGTGTTTATCAGAGTCCTGATACAGAGCCAGACAGTTCTGATTCATATCTAGAAAAAAAGCAAGCTTGTACGCTGAGGTCTGCAGATATCTGACTAAGGATGAATTCTTTAATTAGATACTACTAGATCTTCATAGTGACGAGGACAAAATTGAGGAGCTTAGACAATTCATGTTCGAGACAGTGAAGGGTACAAAGGATTCTCTCTTGGGGGGAATACCGAGTTGAAGCTACCCATTCATAGTCGTAGTGGCGAATCGGTAGCGACAAAATTAGCTAAATATTTTAATGGACTTATATCACATTTGTAGGGTGAATAGCTATATATTATTATTATTATTATTATTATTATTATTATTATTAGTGATATGATTACATCACCGAAAGGTCAATCGCATCAATCACGACAGTTAAGTCAAATTCAGAGTCAAAGCATGACACTATGTTCACCATCACACAGTCTATGTTGATGCCAGCCGTTTTGGCTGGGAATAAAGATAAACCATTCGCTTCTCAGTACCATTCTTCACAATGCCAGTGTGTGCCAAGAACTGAACAGAACAATCCGTTGTCGGTGAGCGGAACTCCTTGCGCTCAAAAAAAATCAATCTCATATAAAGACGATTATAGATGACAGGTTGAACAAAACTCAACCAATCAATCAATAAAAAATGTCTTTATGCATAGAAAAAGTGGAAATAAAGACAAGCAGCTGTCAAGTTCAAATATGTAGCTTGCAGCATCCCGTTCTTGTGAACAGCGTAAAAAGCTCTAACAGTTTGAATAATTAATGCCGTTCAAAAATGGGCCAGAGAGGATGCAGCCTATTTCCTCATGTACATTAGCAAGTGTACCCAAGGCTCAGTTCCTATTATAGGCAGGCTACGTTCAAATGTTAACAATGTCAATGACGGTTTCCCTGAACATAATTATCCTAAGTGTACGGTTACGCCCAAGACTTACGGTCAAGCAGTCAATGATCAAGCTAACATTCAAACATATCAAAATGTAGATTTAGAAGCGGATATTGCTCCAATTGCTGTGCCTGACAGTGTCCAGGGCTCAGATAGTAATAGGTCAAACACTGCTGCCCAGGGTTGAGGTAGAAATGTTACTGAAGGTTCTTCTAGCATGTCTGTAAGAATCACGAATTCTAAGGTGAATAGGTCAAAAAGCACCTTTACATGCAGGATAATCCCAACGGTAAGAACCATAATAATGATTTTGATCTTGTGGATGCTGATAATGATAATGATGATGATTATGATAATGATGATGATAATGATGATGATAATGATAATGATAATGATGATGATAATGATGATGATACTGATGGTTTCATTCGAATATCTAGAAAGGGTTCGATGCAGGTAATATTGGCCCATCAGTAGGTGAGAATACAATTCACAAGTTTCTTGTGAAACGTAGCTTTGAACCCACTTTCATAAGAATTATTACAGGCAAATGACCGGGTTCCATATCTGCTAGAATAAATGTGAATACTTCTTCGGACTTGAAGAAATTCTCCAAAAAGTCATTTGAGCCCTAATCGGTTTATTGTCAACGATGGTTAACAAATAAGCAATGGAACAATGATGGTTATTACATGAAGAATCAGCTGAGTAAGAAATCATGCGGGTCTTCACTCTCCTGTTCGTTTAGTGGGTTCTGTCCAGCATAAAGATGGTTGGGTTTAGTTTTAATATTCTCACATCGAATGTCATAAGTATCATGTTGAGTGCCTTTTATCTTAGTCAATTACTGTCACTCAACAAATATATATATCTGTAGTATTTTTGAACACTGGCTATTTCAAGAACAACTCGGGTTCTTGGACTGTATAGATGACAACTATATGTCTACTGCCACTGTTGACCAAGATACGGTATGGCCCTTGCGTAGGATTGGTGCAAAAAGGGTTATGGCTACTTTATGGCGTATCAAGTACAATAATGATATGGCAATTTTAGAAAATAATGATGATAGCATTGCTGGTATTACATTAAGACTGGATTATAATACGTTTGTCTTTTTGTTCAAGTTTATTTACCATTTCACTGGCACACTATTGAATTATACTCTGAGTATATTGATAAACTACTTGTAATTTACTATACCCATGTAAAGTATGGTTCCGTTATTCTTATGGGTGATTTTAACTCCAATCCCAGTATGCATTAAACTGACATAAGAAATATTTTACTGCGTTCCCTTTTCGTTAGTAACGATTCAATTTCTATGAACAATGCTGACTTTTGTAAAGGTCCCCGCTGTTCATATCTTTCTTATTATGGTGTGAGTATGTCTTTAATTGTTCACATCGTTGATATGGTTAAAGCGGTTATGATCATTGATGATGATGCACTAAATTTTTCTAACCACAGACCTATATTTGGATCTTTTGAATTTCAATATTATACTATGAGTAATTCAAACTTTAATCGTTTCAAGGTCAATTAGGAGAAAGTTGACTCTCGGATACGACAAGAATATGTGTGATAATTAGATACTTAGATTGACTCTCGGATACGACAAGAATATGTGTAAGAATTAGATACTTAGATTGACTCTCGGATACAACAAGAATATGTGTGAGAATTAGATACTTAGATTGACTCTCGGATACAACAAGAATATGTGTGAGAATTAGATACTTAGATTGACTCTCGGATACAACAAGAATATGTGTGAGAATTAGATACTTAGATTGACTCTCGGATACAACAAGAATATGTGTGAGAATTAGATACTTAGATTCTCTTAGGTCATTTATCTTGAACAACGGGGAGCAGATAGATTTACTGAATAGCAAAATCCTTAATGCTCTAGTTATTAAACGTAAAAAGGCCTGTTTAACAATTTAAAGCTTTTAAAAACCCTTCTGGAATTATAAGTTAGAGGATTTGCACCAAAGTATGGTGAAAAGAAAGCAGGAGTGGATACACTAAGGGAAAGCTAGTTGTCAAAACGATATATTTTTCGTTTGTTATAAAGATGCCAAGTCAGGTTTCGAAGACCTTATAGAAAATGTGTTTCATATTATCACAAGCAAGAAATAGAAAACATTGATAAGTAAGCCGAGGTTGATCAAAACCTGTTTTGGAAAATATTCAATACACGAAGACAGAAATATAGAAATCCCCATGAAATGAAATTTGATGATATTATTTTTCGAAATCACATCGCACTTGAGGAACTTGCATCTGTGCTTTGAGATGTTTAATCTGGAAAAGCCAGCGGATTTGACAACGTAAGTTATGAGCATTTTAAATATGGTGGTATTACAATCAGGTTAGTTTCGGTAGCTCCATACAACTCAATGTAGACATTTGGGCACATTCCCGACAAATTAAAAGAAGGTCTGATAATTACCGTGTTTAAGGGGGGAAAGTTTAAAAAAAGAGATCCAAACAATTATAAGGTTTATGAAAAGATTTTATTAGAAATGTTACATACTGATTTAAAATCTACTAAGTTTGAAATTAACTCACTCTTCCGGGGAGGGGGGGGGGCCATAAGGATTTGGGTCGCAATATGACTTCTTTTTTGGTCCACGAATATGCAATGTGATTGTCGATCTATACGCAGTTATGTACAGCAGAGTTATCCTTTCAAGAATAATTTCTAAGAGATTTCCGGTGTTGAAAGGTACATGCCAAAGTGGAATATTTTCCCCTTGGTTCTGCGTTGTATTTATCAATTAGCTGCTTGATGTTTTAACAACATGCAAGTTTGGTTTTGTATTTCGACAATGCGTGCCATTGCCCTACTGTAGCAGATGATATGCTTCTTCTGAGTCTTTCAAAACTAGACACGGATCACTTACTGAAGCTAAGTTTTGAGTAATATATAAAGTGACAATTGGGATACAATTCTGAAAATGGTAATATTATTGTTTTTAATGAAAGTTCATCTGACAACAAAAGAAGACATATTCATTCTGATCTGTGGCCGCTCAAGAAACAGAATCATGCAGAGATTTAGGCATTAATACAACAAAGCACACCAAAAATACATACTAGGATAAAAGAGGCTAAAGGTACACTTGTAAGTTGTCTATTCATCTTTATTAATATTGGAGTTAATGAGTATGATTTTTTGATCCAGTCACATCAAAGATCTTGTAAAAAACTATTGCATTACCCCACGCATTGTATGGTTTTTGTATAAAACTATTGCATTATCCCACGCATTGTATGGTTTTTGTATAAAACTATTGCATTATCCCACGGATTGTATGGTTTTTGTATAAAACTATTGCATTATCCCACGCATTGTATGGTTTTTGTATAAAACTATTGCATTACCCCATGCATTTTATGGTTTTTGTGATACCTGGTGTAGCATCAGACCTCAGAACATACTTATATTGGAGAGAGGCTATGGTTTGTGCATTAAGCACATGCAAGGATTATCTAAATATTACCGAACTGACGTTGCGCTGAGTTTACTGGGTGCTTTATCCATTGAAGCCTACATAGATATGAATAAATTGTTTTTTTTTTTGTTGGGGGGGGGGTCTTTTTTCTGGAGCAACTTTGTAGCTTGTCTGCATCTTATTTTGCAAAAACAAAGTAATTTTACTCCCACTTTTCAACCGTCAAAATCCAAGAGCCAAAAATAAAACAAACTCTTTTTATTCCTGACATTTATAGACTATTGGCACATTTTGATATAAATGAGTTTATTGAATCGTTCATACTTAAAGGTCGATTCACGAAAAACCTGATTGGAAAATTATTGTTAAATAAAAAGTCCGTACATCATATGAAAATGCTTAGAAATGTAGACTAATTGAAGACGTATCGCTTAATAGATCTTAACAGGTTTCATAATCTAATGCTTGATGGTAATTTGATTCCGTCGGTAATATGAAAAGCAGCGAGAAAGTTTATCGTCCCTCTAGAGTCATGCCAAGTTGTTGCCAATATTGTATCTAAATCTTTTCTTTTTTTTTATCCGTTGATGAGGATGTTTGTAAATGCTGTCAGACGTTTTGCATTTCTGTCGTTGATCATTTCATAGCTGCATGTGGTTTTCTAACATAAGACCGTGATAGTGTTTGTGCCAAATTATTGATAAATTCGGTGTGCATGTTAACATGTATTTAGATTTACTGTCCGAGTTTAATTTTGTCAATACTCGTTTGAAAATGATGTCCAGTGATTTGCCACTTCCTATTAGTAATGATAAAATGATGTATATATATATATATATATATATATATATATATATATATATATATATATATATATATATATATATATATATATATATATATATGTTCTGTGTATCAGAACTGTGGCTTCCACGTGGAAAAGGTATACAAGAAACGTTTTACTGTGCACCATGATGATATCTAATGTGTTTTGATACTCCTGTAATTTATTTAAAATGTGAGTACTCTGAGTCTACTGATGTCAGTCTGAGTACTGTTATTTTTTTAAAATGTATGCTCTGAGTGTACTGATGTCAGTCTGAGTACTGTTATTTATTTAAAATGTATGCTCGGAGTGTACTGATGTCAGTCTGAGTACTGTTATTTATTTAAAATGTATGCTCGGAGTGTACTGATGTCAGTCTTAGTACTGTTATTTATTTAAAATGTATGCTCGGAGTGTACTGATGTCAGTCTGAGTACTGTTATTTATTTAAAATGTATTCTCGGAGTGTACTGATGTCAGTCTGAGTACTGTTATTTTTTTAAAATGTATGATCTGAGTGTACTGATGTCAGTCTGAGTACTGTTATTTTTTTAAAATGTATGCTCTGAGTGTACTGATGTCAGTCTGAGTACTGTTATTTATTTAAAATGTATTCTCGGAGTGTACTGATGTCAGTCTGAGTACTGTTATTTATTTAAAATGTATGCTCTGAGTGTACTGATGTCAGTCTGAGTACTGTTATTTATTTAAAATGTATGCTCGGAGTGTACTGATGTCAGTTTGAGTACTTTTATTCTACAGCACATTTAACACCTTCAAAGTGCAGAAATAATGTAGTGACTATTCATACTTACCTAACGGTATATATATTTACGTTTATTTCCATGCTGGATGTGCAGCGTTCAATCAACTTTGTTAACAAGGATATTTCTTGTCTGATATTTGATATTTTCCTTTCTCGAATTACTACAGTTGTATCGGCTGTTCATTCTGTATGTATTTGTATAACTGATTGTACTTTTCGTAACATGGAGAAAATAAAGATGTCAATCAACCTCTCTCTCTCTCTCTCTCTCTCTCTCTCTCTCTCTCTCTCTCTCTCTCTCTGTGCGTTTGATTGTTTCCCTCTGTATACATGAATGTCATTACAGAAATGCGAAACGTGGTTTCTTTACCAATGAACTTTTAATTTATTTAGAATTATATCTGTGTGTGTTTTAGCAAAATATGAAATTGTCCACATTCTTTTTACCACCGTGAGCAGTACTGACTTTGGACTCAGGTCGCCTCTCGCACTTCGACAGCATAACGTTTAAGAAAGTTGTTGTATATAATATATTTAGCTTTGTACACTGGTAGCCTTTGGAGCAAATCCTTCAAATTTCTGCAATAGATACCTGTCCTTTTATGTTTAAAATATTTGGAGAGAAACAATGTCTATCAACTCCAATAGACTACTGAACAAAAGAGGTAAGATCGCTAATGTTGTTCTATTGTTGACGCAAAAAATAATAACAATAGTAATTATTGTTATTATTATTATTATTATTATTATTATTATTATTGCACCCACATTTTTGAAAGAAAACGGGAATGCAAATCTCGATGTCCCTACGTAAATACCTGGTTCCGTCCGTCTGCCCGTCACATTTATTGTAAACACAAACACATTTTTTACCGTTCATAAAACAGTAGTCAAACTTGTCACGTGCATGATTTCCCTATAGAGTTCTGTAAAGGACCCAATGCAAGATTAAAGATTAAAGATCAAAATACATAACATGCTGTTTCTTCTCTGTTAATTGTTCTTTTCATTTTGGTACAGTTCTTAAACTATTTCAGATAAACCATGCATGTAGTGTGTTGTTCATGGTCCACCCTAAAATCCCTGATACGAAGGGAGGGAAATTGGGTCAGTGGTGGAACATCACAAGACATGCCATAAAGGGTGTCAAATCAAAGGGCTTTGAGAATATTTATTCTTGGAAATTGATTGTACTCCTCAAAGTAACACTTGGGCTCCAAAGGCAGAGGTCCAAAAGTTAAAATATAAAGGTACTAAATCATGTCGT
Source organism: Margaritifera margaritifera (assembly GCA_029931535.1). Taxonomy (NCBI): domain Eukaryota; kingdom Metazoa; phylum Mollusca; class Bivalvia; order Unionida; family Margaritiferidae; genus Margaritifera; species Margaritifera margaritifera. The sequence goes on from JAQPZY010000754.1 coordinate 177,748, forward strand.
TATGGGCATCAAATTCAAGGTTTTAGAGATCTTGTAACTGCAAAAAAACATTTCTTTCTGTTCATGATACGTATTATAAACTCCGTAAGTGACTCCCGATTGGGATGTACACTGGATGTAAGTTTTCATAGTTTCAAAGCAACCCCAGTATCCCTCGCTTGTATATGCTTATTTACGTACGTATGTTAATTTCGTTATGTGCTTAGATTTGTACATTTACGTAAAATTGCACGGTGTGTACATTTGTGCCAAATACTGAGGCAGCGCAAAAGCAAATTGGCATTCTGTAAGTTTGCACCATATGGAAAGTATCGGTATGTTTACGCCACAGCAAAACATATACACGTATGTATTTCAATTAAATATTTAAAACATTCGCCAAGCAATTATATATAATCATATTTTCTTAAAAGTTGTAGCTAAGTTCTGTTTGGATGGTAAGTCTGTTTATACATGACTACGCGGTTCTATTAGCATTTTTAAATATATACGCGCATTTCAGTATGCCTCAATGTCTATCCCCCGAAGTTGTTTGCCGGTACAAAGAAAGGGCATGGCCGTCGTCGCCAAATCACGAATAATATGGCCATGTTTAAACTTTAAACTTTATTTATTTATACGACGATTTATTTTCACAACGTATACTAAGCACTCTCGACGGATGGGACGTTGGCGAACTGTTTTTTGTTTTTGTTTTTCTTTATTGTTGTGTGTGTGTGTGTGTGTGTGTGTGTGTGTGTGTGTGTGTGTGTGTGTGTGTGTGTGTGTGTGTGTTTTACCGGAGAACCGAGAAAAGACCTCCGACCTTGGATGGGCGACCACTTTATTCTCGCGCATGCTGAAACCGATGAAAGATTTCTTGACCACGGAGCTGCAAAGCAAATGTGTTACCACTCTGCTATCCAGGCCATCTTTATGCCAAAAGTAACTTTTTATATGGTGATAAAGCGGCATTCCTTACATGAAACAATATTGTTTTCTACCCTTCCCCAAATAGATGTACTTCGTTTATTTCCTGCTACGCTTTTTTTCTAGTCCTTCTTCAAAGGATATATCTCTCTCTTTCTCTAGCTCTGCTTATCTCTTCATTTATCTATCCAACGGTTTCATGTAATCAAATACAATGGGGAGAGAGAGAGATATTGACTATTTCGTTTAGTCTTTTTCTTTTTTCTTTTCCTTCTGTTTTTCTTTCTTTGTATTCAAGCAGACGTTTCGAACGTTATTGTTCAATAATAACGTCTTTTATTGGGCACAAGTGGAACAAAAATATTTGGAAAACATGTCTATAGTGTCTGGGTCGTTAGTTCAAATAAAATATGTTGCTGTGCGAGGAAATTATGGGTTGTTTTCGTTAAGAACTTTCAACATTGATATTCTCAAAGTTATGTCTATTATGAAACAGGTGGCACAGAGTGGTTTCAAACTGTACTCAGTTAAACATACTAAGGTCAGTATTTTTTTTCAAAAAAGCAGTTCGTTAAGATTTATTGTCAAATATAATTTATTCGTTCTGCTAAAGATCCTTTAACAATTTGTTGCGAGGAATGATAAATGCTTCAAGCGTATGCACTTGGATCGTACGTATCGTTTGAGGTATACTCAACGTAATTATCTGCTAAAGTTAATCAGCTCAGCGGGAGACACTGAGCTTGCCTTTATCTGAATATCTATTACCCTCTTGTACACTTCAACACTGATAAATTTGTTACGGCCACGGACGCTCCAGACTGGCTATAAGTTTTCCAAGTTTAATAGCAACCCGTCTCCTTCACTTACATATGCTTATTTACATACGTATGTAACTTTCAATATGTACAAAGATTTGCACATCTACGTAAATTTTTACGATGTCTACATTTGTGATAATTCCTAAGGGAGCACAAAAGCAAATTATCACTTCTGTAAGTTTGCACCATATGAAAATTATCGGTATGCGCACGCCACAGCAAAACATAAACACGTGTGTATTTCAATTAATTTCTTTGAAACATTCGCCAAGAAATTATATACGCGTATTTTCTTTAAAATTTTAGCTTAATTCTGTTTGATTGGTGAGCCTATTTGTACATAGCTAAGAGGTTATCTTAGTATTTTTAAATAGATTTTCTCATTTCAGTATACCTCAATGTCTATCCCCCGAAGTTGTTTGCCGGTGCAAAGAAAGGGCATGACCGTCGTAGCCAAATCACGAATAATATGGCAATGATTAAACTTTAAACTTTATTTATGTATACGACTATTTAATTTTACAACATCAGCGAAGTTTTTTCGACGGCTCAGACGTTAGCGAAGTGGTTTTTTTTTTTTTTTTTTTTTTGTTTTTTTTTTTTTTTTTTTTTTGCTTGGTTTTTTTGGGGGGAGGGGGATGTTTTGTGGTGCAGGAAACCGAAGAACCCAGAGGAGTCCTCCGACCTTGAATAGATGACCACTTTACTCTCGCACATGCTGGAGCCGATGAAAGAACCTTTGACCACGGAGCTGCGAAACAAATATGTTACCACTCTGCTACTCAGGCCATTTTAATGCCAAAAGCAGCTTTTCGTATGGTGCCAAAGCGGTGTTCCTTAAATAAAACAGTATTGATTTCTATCCTTCCCCAAATAGATAAACTTCGTTTATTTTCCTGCTATGCTTTCTTTTCTAGTCCTTCCTCAAAGGATCTCTCTCTCTCTCTCTTTCTCTCTCTCTCTCTCTGCTTATCTCTTCATTTATCTATCCAGCGATTTGATGTAATCAAATACAATTGAGAGAGAGAGAGATTGACTGGTTATCTGTTTTCTATATATATCCGTAAGCATTGATAAATGCTTCAAACGGGTGCACTTCGGTCGTAAATATAGTTCTGATGTATGCTCAACGTAATTATCTGCTAAAGTTAAGCAGCTCATTGGGAGGCAAGTTAGAACTTTGCTTTTCTCGTATTTGAATATAAATTTCTCTATTGTACACTTCAACACTACGAAATATGTTACGGCCAAGGCCGCTCCAGCCGTACAGTTGGGAACGACCTAGGCAATGGATTGATTAATTAATAGATGAATGGATGGAAGGATAGATGGACTGACGTATAGTTGGGTCAGTTTGTAGATGGACGGATGAGTTTGGAAGGTAATTCATATTTAATTTGGGAGTAAAACCTAGGCTGTATAAAAATAGTCTTCATACAAAAACAAGAGTGATTAAGGTCAAGGCGTTTCACTTTATTATGTTGAAAACAGTGGGGGTTTTTATGATGTTTATTATTATTTTTGTTTTCTCAGTCGAACTGGAAAATGAAACGGGAAGGTAAACAAGAAATGAATTCAGAGAATACGGATACCTTTCATTATGCAGTAAAATTAAACAAACAAAAAACTTGGTCCTAAATGTGAGGTCAAACAGTACCCCATGTACCCAAATATAGTGGCATAACTTGCCAGGAATTTAACATGTTTTCCAAGGTGCCGTAATTTTGCTATAAACAATGCACTGAGAAAATTATAAATGCGCACCGAAGTGATGTATTTGCTATTTATTTAGACTGGTTTTCTTCAAACACTTCGATCGATTGTTGTGACTGGCTGACACATAAAGCCAATGGCCGAAAGTCGAAGTATTCCACATGCTTGTGACGTATGATGATGCAAATGTGGACTGGGGCTTACTATCGCAAAGACAAGGCCAAGTTTGAGTTTTACTTTTTTTCCCCTCAAAATGTTTAAGTGTTAATGCCACCCTTCAACTTCGAAGTTTGCCCATTAATCATCACGAATTTGTTACTCTCCATAACTTTTGAAGTATAGCACGGATTGAAACTATAATTGCCCAGGGTTCAGTTCAAGTGCTAATATATTGCCCTGTTTGAATTAGAAGTTTGCACTTATATTTAGAATCAATACTTTAACAGGAGTAACCGTGATCTTTGAAATAATTTCTTGTTAATTTTCCCTTTTATTTCTAATCCCACCGAGGAAACAAAAATAATAGTAAACATCATAAAAACCTATTTTCAACTCAATAAAGTGAAGCGCCCTGATCTTAATCATCCGAGTTTCGTATGCAGAATATTTTTATACTGTCTAGGTTTTATTGTATCAAATGAAATATCAACAACCCCAAATCCACCCATCCATTTATTCACTAACTTACCTATATATCAATTCATCCATTACTGAATTAATCCCTTACAAAAAGCTTGTCCGTAACAAATTTCGTACTGAAATAAAATATCAAATAAAAAGAAACACCAAGCTCTAACTTGCTTCCCGCTGAGCTGATTAACTTTAGCAGATAATTACGTCGCCCAGACACTAGAACAATATTTGAGACTCAAGTACGCCCGTTCAAGCATTTAACATGACAAACAGAGAAGTGCTCAAAGCACTTTAAAAGAACTAATAAAACTAAATCGGAATAAAAAGAATTCAACGAACAGCTTTTGGTAAAAACTATGTATATTTTAATTAAGAAAAGTCTGAAATGATACTGGCAGTAATTGGGTGATGGGCATAAATTTGAGACTCTCTATATCGACAGCGGTTGACAAAAACAACATATGATTTCCTCACACAACAACATATTCCATGTGAACCAACTACCCAGATAACATCGACGTGTTTTTAGGAGAATTTTTCAACTGTCACAACATAAAAATACGATGAATTATCTCATCTTCGAAAATTCTGACTAAATTCAAACAAAAGAAAAGGAAGAGAAAAAGAAATAGAAAAAGACTAAAAGAAAGATATGGATGAATAACAACAGCCAATCTCCCTCTCATAGATGCAACTTTGTTCAATAGATAAATTAATAGATTAACAGAGAGAGAGAGTGTGTGGGAGAGAGAGAGTCAAACCGAGCACTAGAAAAAGAAACATGCACTAGAAAAAGAAACATGTTAGGAAAATAAACAGAACTACATATATTTGGAGAATGTTATAAAGCAATACTGTTTTGTGAATGGAATAGTCATCAGTTCGAGTCTCGGCTCGCCAACGTGATTATGTGAGAAAGCTTGCTCGCAACTTTTGCGGTCCCGGGTCCTTTCCGGCTGCAGCGTGCAAGAGGGTAAGGTGGTCTCCGATCTAAGTTCGGTTGTGTTTTCCGGGTTCTCCGGTTTCCCGCCCAACAAAAAACGACACCCCCGCCACAAAAGACTACAGTACGCCAACATCTGAGCCATCGAGAGTGTTTAGTATAAGTTGTGTTGGTTGGTTGTTTTTTAGCGGCACTTACATCACTTTGCTTGGTTATATAAAGCAGAGGAAGTGTGAGCTAAATGAGTTTCTAAGGTCATATAGAGGCAGTAGCCCCGGGATGGCCTTGGTGGATATTGATTCCGCTACCCTTGAATTTAGAAGACGGACGGACACAAGCCTGTGTTTTCAACGTGATATAGCCGTAGACTGCTTGTGAAGAAATCGACTTAAAAATTAATAAAGTATAAAGGTAAAATATTGCCGTATCACTCGTGATTTGGCGCGATGGCCATGTCCTTACTCTGTCTGTACAAAAAACTTCATTGCATAAAAAGATAGACATACAGAAAATGCGCGTGCGTATTTTTAAAAACTACTAACATAATCCTGAGGCCATGTACAAACAGACTAATCGTGTAAACTAAACTTAGCTAAAATGTTTAAATGAAGATACTACTATATAATTTCTTGGTCAAAGTTTTAAATTTGTTAATGAAATACACACGTGTATTTAAATATTTTGAAATTTGCATATGGTGCAAATTTTCAAATGTGCCAATTTACTTTTGAGCAACCTTAAGAATTGGTGCAAATTTGCATACTATGAACATTCTGATAGGTGTGTAAATCCGTGACTAAATTTACATAACTATCCAAACAAAAAAACAAACAAAAGACACTCACGTATGTACATGGGACTATCAGAACTTTAAATCATTACTATCTAGAAACAGGATGTCAAGGAAACTCGAACAAGTGATGTTAATCTTCACAGATATTGATTTATCAAAGTTTCCATCAGTTTAAGAACAATGCTAACAAGACAACGCCGCTTTGCTACATTGTCCAATAATGTATAAGCTATATAAAACTCAATTGATCAGACTCAAATACATGTGACCCTGATGACTTAGTTGAGTGGACGGGGAAGGGGGTGTCTGAGAATGTGGTGGGGTGGGCTTCTATTCGGATTGGTGTATGGCTACATGTAGGTCAATAAAAACTGAAATAATACCATTAAAAGATGAATCTAACTAGGAATTAGGCCGTCCTATTTCACCAACATCAAAAAATTCTAAATTGGTATATTGGGAATATCTAAAGTTGGGTTTTACAACAAAATTTTGTATTAGTGAGTTATTCCAAGCCAGTTTGTAAATTAAATACATACAAATGTAATGATAAATAAGGCGCTGTGAAGATATTTTATTCCACACCAGCTTCAAGTTTATTTATATTGAAAACAAGAAACCAGTGGTATACTAAGTACGACAAAAATAATGAATAGTGAGTTTATCAAAGAACCATAAGGAAAAGTTCAAGAACGATACTCTCTCTCTCTCTCTCTATCTCTCTCTCTCTCTCTCTCTCTCTCTCTCTCTCTCTCTCTCTCTCTCTCTCTCTCTCTCATACTGTGAGTGCCAAATCTAGATAAAATGGGATGATTGGAAATAAAAATAAGATTTTATAAATTATAATAAGAAACAAAGGAGCTTGCACGAGTAAATGTGTCAAGAAAGACAAAGAATATCCATAGTTCAGGTATGTCATGATTACATTTTAAATACTTCAGAAAAAATATAAGCAAAATTTGTCCAACTTAAGCAACGATTTGTCCTTTTGAGTATCACTAACCTTTTTTTTAACAATATTGATAATTATATAGCATTATGTAACTAATTTAAACATTGAATCGATGGATTACGAAGTTAGACGTTGAATCAATTTTAAGTATAGGAAATTGTTTTTTGAAGATTCAAACGCACCGTACATTGGTCTTAAACAAAATGTCAAAGTTTGAGTGTAGAAAATTATACTCACCGACATGTTTTATCAGATTGACGATTATAAATAGTTACACAAGTAGAACACTCCTCCACCTCCTTTCATTCTCAAGTTTGTGACAACCCAGTAGCTCACTTCCCGTTTATCCCAAAAAGTCGAAGGTGTTAAACACTTTTCAAGACATCATTATTATGTAGACGACAAAACATGTTGCATAATTTGTAGTGTTATCTCCGCGTGCGTTCTCCTTTTCAATTGTCGATTAAAGCGACTTGCATTCAGATTTAAATGTATGAATAAACACAACCATCAATCAATGGTAGAGGAGACGGGACAATGACTATAACACAATCTTGCCTTGCCCAGTTGTGTACCTCGTGACAAAAAATCGCACAGCAACTGTTTCGCCAATATTTCCTTGTGTACCGCTGTATGGCACGGCTTCACAGAAGACGAATTTGAAAAGAGACGATTAATTTTCAAGTCCTGCTTTTGGCTTTGTTTTTGCTAGACACATTGTTGATAGTTTACACAGACAATATAGCACGAAATAGCGATAGTAAGGACTATATAGTACTAGTATCTTTGTGTTCTCGTAAATTATATGTGATTACCAGAGACATTTTTATTTTTCAAGGTATGCATTATGTCAGTAGATAGCATGCTCAACCAAATCAATTTACTTATATTTTCAGTTAAAAAAGTATTGACCAGGATACTAGTGTACTTCGTTCATTTCCTCAAACGAGAGAGAGAGATAGAGAGAAAAAGGCAGAGTTTCCTTGATTGTTTGGGATTTCTTTTTAATGAAAATTATAAAAACAGTTACGTATCGTTTCACACTCAGGGACTGGATGAAACATTTTATACCATCTTAAGTCGAATGCTTTGAGATTGTTTGATGTTATTTATATAATATTGCAATTTTCACATGACTGGTCCAGTTTATATGCAATCTTGATACTGATTACCTCTGAAGAAGCCCAAATGAGCATGATATTATCCGCCTGACTTGCATAGTTTATTAAGCCCTTTTCTGATCAAAACTCATCAATGCTGTGATTTCTTTCATTATCAAACTTGCCAATAAATCCTACAACTGGTAACTTGATAGAGTCAATGTCATTTAATTTAGATATCTGAAAATAGTATATAATGAGTTAAGCTTTTATTCTAGTTTAGTTCAAAACCAATATACATGCAGGATTGCGCCATGTCCACATGTTTTTGACGTCATATCTTTACATCACATCACTGTGTTGAAACACTTGAATTTCAAGTGCTGTTTGAGTATAGTATTATCTTGGGTTGAAATCATAACCTTGGCAATTTTTTGGTACAAGTTACAATGTTTCGCAGCATACGGATGTTTGTCAGGTCACTGTAATGTTTTGAACACTCGCCATTCGGGATTGAGCTCAATCACTTTCCTCGTTCTCTATCAAACGTTTGAATACAGAAAAACGTGCATTATCCCTTGCAAAGTTGTAACAAGGGAACGCTCATGGACGGATGAGTGGACACATGGTCATATCATAAGCTAATTATATGTAGGTCTTTTGGCCAGCAGAGCTAAAAGCTAATTGAATCTCTTAAAATGAAGCATATGGCAAAATAAAATAACATATGCATGGTGTCATTGTCAAGATAACTTCTGGGATGTATCCCTACCCTAATTATGTATTCATTGCAATCTAATTCTAATTCTTTGTTCGATATAACCTGGAGCTGGAGTGGCAGAGTGGTTAAATCATTCAGAGCGCAATGAAGAGCTGTGCGTTCAAGCCCCATCCATGCAACCTTTGGCTGGCTGACATTACTTATTCTAGGGCAGGTTACTTAACTCCCGTTGCCCAGGCGCAAAATGACCACAACTTTTCAAAAAGCAGTACAACACCGAACAAACAAATATATACAATGTAACCAGAACCACACATAACTTTATGTGGCCATACATCAGTCCCTCTTTATAATAATAATAATAGGGACCATATAAGTGCACCAATTTGTAAGTAATATTGTCTATAAGACGGTAATTTATCCATAACATAAAATATAATGGGATCCTTAATTCTGTCAGCGTTACAAATGGAGCTAGCTTTAAAAATAATAAATAGATGTTTAGGTAGACTGCAATATAATATACACATGTATATTATTAATTGGAGGGGGGCAATGTCTTTTATAGGCAACTGGCATCCCTATAAGCGCGATATATAGGTATAAAACAAGAATGAATGGTGAAACCGATTATGACATTTCTCAACTACTACTGGTTTGAGAAAGGATAATTTTGATAATTCCAAAAGACGGAAGCTGGATGAATGATCATAATCTGATGGCTAGAGCAATCCATGGTCTCTTTTGTGAGAGAAAACCAGTGTCTTTTCGCAGTTTGCAAGTGATCTTGAGAGGAAAGGACATTGATGTTCCAAAGACAACAGTTTATAAAACTATGAGAAGACTAGTCTTTAGTTAAACTAATTATGTGTTTGTAAAATATGAATGCACCCACTTTCTTAATTTCGTCGATACTTTTAGTCCACTGCTGGATGTCTAAGACTAACCTGATGAAAGTTTGCGATAAACATTGATAAAAAAATATGTCTCTATATTTAAAACAAAAACAATTTATTTTAACTCCAACAAAAGTGATGATATGAATAATCATACTGGACAAAAGTTTGTATGCACAAAATAATTACATGATGATGACGATGATCCTCCAACACCCTTCAAGATATAAACTTGAATGTAATCAATATGATGAGATGGATCTGCATAATATTACTGGAATCTTCCCATGGCTTCCAGGAGTGGGTGCTATTTTATAACTTTCAAATAATTCTTGATGTGGGAGATGGGTCTGAACATTTAAATTATATATTCATCAATGACAGACTTGTAATACATATAACATAGGTTTTAAAAAAATTCTAGGGTCTTGCTTCAGCGTTTAGAAATGGGGTGTGAAGTGGATGCACTAGAGTAACAACATACAGGTTTAAATGGCATAGAGGGACCATGTAAGAAAAGATCAATATTCGTATGGATTTTCGGGGTCTTTTATGGAACATGAACAGATGTGGGAGTGGTTTTGCAAAATCTATCCCAAACTAAAATAGATTCCAGTCAGAAATTTGTAATGAGTCTTCATCAAGGCTACATAATTGAGTTTAGGATCTCTCATTTCTGCAGGGTGGGGGGAGGGCGGGCATGCCTATGAGAACTAATTGGGAACCTGTTCAGATTCATACCCTCTAATCATATGTTGGTTTAAAAGGTCACCAATAAATGATGTAATATAACTTTTCATAACAAAGTAGTTGATGCTTGTGAATAGGCAGGACATTGTGGGAATTCTTTTTTTTTCTTCACAAAAACAGGCATTTTTAAATTTACTTAAACAGTCTTTACTCTGGATTTCAACCATCCCATAGTGATAGATAAGAGCTGAAATGCAACAATGGCATTTTATTGCAAGTTATTAATTGATAAGTATGTGACAATTGTCCTAGAAGGCTTTAAATTAAGCAACTGTGAAAGGAAAGAAACTGATAATATCTTTAACATTTTCAATTTTAAACTTTATTTATCGTTTATCAATTGTAAAATTAAAATTTAGATTAAGCTTTTTGTGTGAGATGGATATTAGTGTTGTGTAGCTTTGAGGGAAACAGAAGGAAACGAGTAACCTTAGATGGGTGACCACCATATCCTTGTATCTGCTAGTACATGAACAGATTTTCAACACTGCACTATCCAGACCCTGGTATTTGTTTTCTTTTTTTTTCTTCCCAATATACAATGACTGTTACATATTATAAGTTTTGTAATAAAACAATACAATGGCACTCTTGCTGTTAATCATCAATAATAATCATCAATCAACAATAATAATACAAATACTGATTTTTTTTCTTTTGATTTGCAGTGCAGAAAACGTTTTTGACAGAAACGTTGGAAAGTGTAGCCCAGAGACATTCATATCTACGTAAAGTCGTGAAATTTAGGGAGCAAGGACGTCATAATTTCTAGCTGGATGAGACTTGGCTGAATACCAACCACACAGTGAAGGGGGAATGGGTAGAAAATAATCCAGATTCCATCCGTGTTCTTGAACCATTCTGAAAAGCAACTGGATGTTTTGTTCCATCTGGCAAAGGTTCTCGCCTGATAATTGTTGAGGCTGAGTTCTCACAAATGGGACTCATACCAGGCTGTAGCATGGTAATCGAGTCCAAAACATGCATTGATTATCATGCCTAAATGAATGCTGAATGGTTTTCTGAGTCGTTCATGGACACATTTCTCCCTAAACTAGACAGGGGTTCAGTCATTGTAATGGACAATGCGAGCTATCATTCCAAGCTTAATCAAAGGTTCCAAACATCTCTAATAGGAAAGCTGAGGTTCCGATTTGGCTTGAGAGTCACAGCGTCCATTATGACCCAGAAATTACCAAGGCTGAGCTCCTGGGCTTGGTTAAGACCAACAAGCCAAGGTATATAATTGATGACCTTGTGCCTCGTCATGGTCATGAGATGCTCCGTCTGCCTCCTCGGCACTGTTAGAAGAATTCTACTGAATTAGTTCATGCTAATATAAATGGCTATGTTGCCAGGAGGAACTGTTCCTTAAAAAGGATGGCATCATAGCTCTGTATACTCAGGCCAGACAAAGAATGGATAGGATTCGATGGCGCATGGTAGAAAAACATGCCATCCAGGAGGTAGAGGAAAAGTTTTGGATAGTTGATAGTATCAAATAGGAAGAAGATGAGTGAATAATTATAGCAATAAATGACAGTGGCAGTGATAATATTGACACAGAGAACGATTTAGATTCTTTAGACAAAAATGTAACATATATATATATATATATATATATATATATATATATATATATATATATACGTTTGATGAAATACAAACTTAATAAATTAGATACAAAAATCTTGCACTCAACCTGTAACAATTTTAATCAGCTTCAGTCCAATTTATTGATCACAGACCATATACGTTTATTACTTTTTGAGCAGAAAAAAATACTGATGCAGACATTTACACATTTAACTTATTCTGATACTTTTTTGGGGTCACGTGCAGTTTATTTTCCTGTATCTTGTGATTAATAAAATATTGGTCAAAAATGTATTTGATGCAAAAGTCTTTTTCTAATCATCATCTGTGATATAAAAGTATGTACTACTTATTTTCCATTTTTCTGTGATATAACAACTGATGTGTTATATTTGTCAATTGTAATGTAAAAGGCTCTATTACAAGGTGACCAAGTATGAAGTTATATATCCCGCATATTCCCCTTTATCGTCTTTTTTCATTCAAATTGTGTTATAGATAGACCCTTATATCAGGTCACTATGTATGTATGTATGTATGTATGTATGTATGTATGTATGTATGTATGTATGTATGTATGTATGTATGTATGTATGTATGTATGTATGAATCTATGTATGTATATGTATACCCACCAGACAAACAAAATACAAAACAAAATGGCTCAAGCAGACAGACATATATTCACGTGCGTACATACACGCTGTAATCAAAATATGTTGACACGAAGAGACAGAAGAGACAAAAGCGTTGACGTCTTTTCTTTGTAAGATAGATCACGATAGTTGAAAATTTACCTACATGTGTATCCATGAGAAGACAAATGAAGAGAAAAATCTGTCTTCGAAATCTCTCTCTCTCTCTCTCCAATAACCCCGGGCTTGTTGCATGGTCACATTAGTAATAACTATACACCCCTTGTGGGTTGGGGGTGTAGAATAGGCCCAATGCGCCCTCCCGCATGCGTTAATAGGCGTCTAATAGAGACAGGAGGTGCGTTGGCTCAGTGGTTAGAGTGCCGCACTCGCAAACAAAAGGGCATGGGCTTGTACCCTACTATCTACATTCGTATCAGGCCTTACGCAAGGCACTTTACTCCAATTGCCGTAAATAAGCATCTTGTGCTACTGTGTTTACATTTCTGGGCTCATCTTTGTTCTGTTTATAAGCTTGATCTCTGAATGGAGATGCCTAATTTATCCCGCACTAGGCAGGTTTGTATCGAAGTGCCTTTAAACCGTATACATACATATACATATATCAGTTGACAATGCTAAAATGGCAGTTTACTAAGTTCAAATGGTTTTCTATTTATCTATGGTTTATTTTATTAAAACGCCAAACAGAATGTAAACTTCACAATATTTGATTCAAAGTTATCGGGACATAACAAAACCATGCTTCTTTAAGTACTACGGTCACAATAGTATATTCGTGACGCTTATGTGTCGGGGTAAATAATTCACAAATTGTGCCTCTCGCATGTAAGAACGGGATATTACAAAGCATTATATTCATACAGTGGGTCAATGAGTCATATTTCTGACTGATCTTAACCTACCCGAAGACATCAGTTCATATAAATGAGAGCTATTTTCTCTCTATCTCCAATATTTGAATAAGACAATTCTTTTAAATTTAGCAATCGCTTACAAGTTGTTATATGAGGCGCTCTAGAGCAAAACAGGAATTAACATTATGCCGTAGGTTCACATGCGAGAGGCACTCTAGAGCCAAACGGGAATTTAACATTGTGAAGCACTCTAGAGCCAAACGGATTTCTGGAGTCAACGAGAATTTAACTTTGTGGGATACTCTAGAGCCAACGGGAAAGGTAATGTAAATTTTTTAGATACAATCCAACACACCACATGTACTATCCAGCAACCCCTTTTTTATTAAATCCAACACACACCCCTATTATCCAGCAACCGCTTTTGATTAATATCCAAATACACACCCCTACAATCCATCAACTGCTTTTTTATTACTATCCAAACCATAATATTTAACGAATAAAATGTTTTATTCTTACATGGTTTTTTTCTAAGTTCATGCCACTTAATGGTACTTGAAGTTATGTTTTAAAGAAGGTATTCAAGTCCATCTGCATGTACTTTCTTATGCCAGCTTGGAAAGCTCCAAAATGAGAAAGGCAAAGTGAAGTGCAATCGTTATTAACATGAGGGTTTATGTGTAAATCAGTTAAGAAATCAAAAGTAATTCAAGACTAGAAAGGGGATGTACAGTTCCCATCGTCATCGAATCAGTACATATAACATATTCATTATAAAATAAACATACAATATCCACAACTGCAAAAATTTTTATTAAAAACGTACAAAAGATGCATGAGTTAAATGTTAAAATCAATGATTTGTATGAAAAACAAAACAACACTTGTATTAGAAATAATATATATATACATATATATATATATATATATATATATATATATATATATATATATATATATATATATATATATATCATGATATACACAACAAAACAACACTAGTATTAGAAATAATATAAATATATCATAATATTATATGAAACAAAAATGGTGTTTTTATAGATTTACCTTTGCAATGCAAAAAAAAAAACAAGCTTAAAATGTGTATCAGATCTGATTACAATTACATTGAGAGAGTGCGCGTGCAAAAGAAAAAAATATCTAACTCTGTGACTTTCCATCACTTCATACATTGCAATCTATCCAACCGCTTCAGCAGTAGATTTCGATCTGTTATCAAGTCATGTTTTAAAGCTCCTGACAAAGGTTATGATGGATCGAGACATTTATTTTAATTTAATTTCCTCTTTTAGAGAAGTTAAATGAATGTTAATTTGTATAATAACTCTATAGTAAGGTTTATACTAATATTCATTTAGGAGTATTTCTTGTATAGTACTTTTATTATTTATATAATTGGTTTCTGACGGAATTCTTGAAGATTCACGATTTACTGATAATATTGCGCTATTATGTTGTTGTTTTTTTGAAAAGTGCAAACAAAATACAGACGTGGGTTCCGCAGCCGGGTCGCGTTTATTTTCAGTTATTGACTCTGTCCGTCGTGTTATTCATCTACCCTATACTCCTCCCACGGGGGACATATGCAAATGTGTATTGTTCAAGTTTGTATCTAAAGAGTGCTAGTAGTATATGCAGTACCCTTACACCAAGATGCAAACAGGCTTACATTGGACGGGCAAAATCTCATGGTTTCCACGCCTTTCTTCGTAAAGTGCTTAGAGAAGATCATTGGTACACCAAGAGATATTTTTAAACACATATTTACTGGATTTTTGAAGTTTCCCATTTCGTCATTCCAATTTCGTAGGTTTATGCTTCATTTCAATGGGGCTTTTTTATTTTACAAATTCACAAATAACTGAAAAATAATGAATTTACTACTAAACGTAATCAATAAGCCGATTTCACTGAAACTGCAATATACCTATATTGGTATTTATAGACATACACACACACATACGCACGTACACACCTTCAATCCCCAACACGCAGCATTGAAAACACTGTGAACGCATTCATATAAATCTAACTAAATCACATTTTAGAGGTCTTGAGCAAATATTTGAGGATTCAGACTAAAATTCAAAACTAAATGTGGGTGTTTTTTTCCCTTTTGTCTTCAAACTCAGTATGACCATAAAAGAAGTACTGAAGACCGACAGTACAAAAGGACAGAAACTCAATTACCTGTTCAGTGAAATCCGGCGACCATCTGAAGAAAAACAAATTATGGGAAGTGATTTGTTCACAGTCAAAATCGCACAGACATGTGGCCATTTTAATTTAACTAAATTGGACACGTTAATTGCATGTTTCTGAAATGTGTCATACATGCTGGATATGTCCGACGGAACTGACTTTTTTACCGAATATAAAATGCCCAAATCAAACATTGGAAGTTTCTACCAAGCTATAAGAAACTCATATTAAGACTTGTACAAAAAATGTTTTAACAGAAAACCATACAAGGGATATTTACCTCATTGTATATGTAAGATGTACATAGCAATAGGTGTGAAATGCCCTTGTGGCTTCTGTAAATAGTATAAGGTAATCTCTACCAGGACTAGGTATCAGGAAACAACTATAGTTCCCCAGTAGTTCACTACTCCATTACTGACTTTGAAGAAAATAAAGAAAAGAATATGGCCAGATTTTAAACATGATGTTAATTCAACATCCATGTACAGATTTCAAAACTTGAATAAAAGACCAAATCTGGAAATATATTGGAGTTAATGTTCCGAAGTAAGATGATCAGGGGATTAGGGGTGCGGTTGTAATGGTATGCGGGATTGACTACCCCTGCTCCTGACGGAACGAATGTCGGATAACATCTCACAAATGTTTCGGAACTCTGGATGATTGATACGTACAGGCTTTGTTGACTTTAATATGACCTCTATTATATACCATGTTCTTCATCAACTTTCCGTATTGCACGTTATATTTTCAAGAGTCTCTGAATGACAATGAATATAAATGGAGATATTGTGAGCATTGTCAGTGTTCAGAGTTTTGACATTATGATTATCTTCGAAGTCGGAGTTTGAATTTCAGGTGATTAAGCAGGTTTGAAGTTGTTCCCTTTTAAACTACTTCAACGATGCATAGTTTACATTTCGCCTAGATTGTTTTTTTTTTGTTGGGGGGGGATTCTGCCAAACTAGATAGTAAAAAACGAATATTCGAATGCCAAGTTTCTATTCGAATATTGGCAAAAAAAGTTCTAGTCTCAGTAGCATGTTGCAACCCATTGGTACTTCCATAAGAAATATGAAAATTCTCACACCCTATGACCAAGAACTGTTTCTTTATAAGATTGACACATTCCCACACATGACATATCTTGAAAAGAGGCGATTTTGCACTCTTACAAATCATAATTATCATTATGATTTTTCCTTCTGGTTTTGTGATACTAGTTCTATTTTCTCTAAACTTTTCTCACTTTTAAATGTGGGAGTTTGATAAAACATTCTCCTAGGGCTAGTCAGTCTTCTTGGTTCGATTACATATAATAATTCCGGCATAAATGGAATTTCCATTATAGTCTGTATATGCTTTGTAGCTTCAGCAATGAATATAACGTTCTTTATTTTTCTAGGTTTCTTGGCAACAAATTTAATAGGTTCTTTTGCCTTTACCACTTCCATTTCATCAATTACGAAGGATGTTTCTCTCGGTGGGTTCGATATCGTGACTTTATTTTGTTGTACCTCGATGTCTTCGTGTGACTGAGTCACTTTCCCTTTATGCGCACATTTTTGGCTCAAAAATGCACAGCATCTACAGAAGAATCTTGTCTTAATTACTATCACAATGACTATAATCAGAATAACCAGGCCACCGAATCCACCAACGATCGCAGCAATGTACTTCCAGTCCTGAATGTTACTCTTTACGACGATTACTGTAAAAGAAAGGGAATATGCTGTGATTACAGATTCTGTTTTCATACTTCTTCTTCCTCGACAGATCATTTCCCCACCATTCCCTATCCTTCCGTTACCCCATGAAAAGCTGAGGGAAAATTGGAAAATAAGTTTTTTTGTAAATATTGTGCATTTTCTCTGAATTACTTTACCTAAAAATAATTCTAAGATTTTCTTGCCCTGAGGCAAGTTCGTCGATGTAAGACGGTTGCTCATTTGTCCGTACTTTCACCCTACTTTTCTTCTGTACGGTCTGCAGACTTGTATTTATAAATGTATGTATGTTAAGTTTTTAACAAGACCTCAGAACAGTCCTTGATATATAGCGCTGAGTAAATGGGAGCACTAAAGGCGCTTACATTAATTAATACATTTTTAATTGACTCAAAATTTAAAATAAATATCTTCAGAATTCAATCAATTTAAGAAAATTTGTACAATTCAGTCGACGTTGAACGATGATCTTAACGACAATAGCTGATAGATAAAAACGACTGCATGTGCACTGATATGAAGTTTTGCAGCTAATATATTTTGATCATGAATAGTTGTTATCAGAGCGTACACGGCTGACTTAAATCGTCAAACTTAGCAGTCTAAACTGGCTTCCACACCACTAAATATCGACGTTAAATACTTTTATCTCAGTGCAAGTACCTTCTAGTGGTCAGCAACGCAGGATTAAGGACAATAAATTACTCACGATGCATTAGATGCTTTAGATTTATGCTAACCGAGTACAACGTACAAAGCACGGTAAAGGGAAACAACCCCAACAACTCAATTTGAATGAGTTCACTAACCCTTGATTCCCATCCCCATGTGCATGTGATCAATCATTCGATTTCATAGCGCTAAATCATAATATCGACTTGCTGAATCCCATTGCGTCACAAATATTCGCTATATTGTTTCTGAAGTTCTCGACATCATGAAACATTCGTAACGTTTGGACATCTCTCTCTCTCTCTCTCTCTCTCTCTCTCTCTCTCTCTCTCTCTCTCTCTCTTTCTCTCTCTCTCTCTATATATATATATATTCTTACCAAGCAGATTAAATATAATTAGGTGTCTGACATGAATCTGCTACTTGGGGAAAAACAAATATTTCGATATGGATAACTTTTCTATCGGCATTAAAAGAGGGAGGGAGTATATCTACACCTTTTCCCGAGAATGCTATACCTTTATATAGCCATTTCTACATAGCAAGGAAATAATATTGTTTTTGGATTCATATATAGCCATTTCTACATAGAAAGGAAACACTATTGTTTTGGATTTATATATAGCCATTTCTATATAGAAAGGAAATAATATTGTTTTTGATTCATATATAGCCATTTCTACATAGAAAGGAAATACTATTGTTTTGGATTTATATATAGCCATTTCTACATAGAAAGGAAATAATATAGTTTTGGATTCATATAAGCTGAAAGTTATACCAGATGAATGGGTTGAAGGAGTACGTAACTCATAATTATTTCAGAAAGAAGAAAGATACCGACTTGGGCAATATTATTGGTTGTATTCTTACTAATACATTGAACGTAAATGATAAGGTTACTTTTCTATTTTTAAAAAAAAATGGATACAAACCTATTTACTGAATTTATAACTTAATGATCATTTCAATTTTTATTCTAATTATAAAATCATCCAGCCTTTAATTACAAAAAGGTATCAACATTTCACATAAAATTATATGTCAAAGGAGAAAGAATAAATGTAAAGGAATTGAGGACACAAGGTCAGGTACTTACCGCAAGTTTCTGAAAAGAAATGGATAAAGGAGTATTAAATGTTGTTTTCAAATCATCTTCACTTGCTCTTCCTAGCAATCATTTTAAAAAGTGTACACAGTATTGTAATCGTCTTTTTATTCCTAATCTCATCTTTATATGAGACAGGCTTCATCTACTCCGGTTAATGGTTCTACTCGACAGAAGTTACAATACACAACAATTAAAGGGAGACTAATTCAGTAAATAATCATATTTGTAGAAAGTTAATTCATTTTAATTATTGTCTGTTTTAGAAGTTAATTCATTTTAATTATTGTCTGTTTTAGAATTCAGTTACGTCATCTAAAAGGGGAAATAATTATATCCAGAACGAACGGGAAACAGCTACTCTTAAATCGAAGACAAGTATTTTTAAAGATGAGTTACAAGATTATGCCGCTACGTAACATACTGCTGTCACAAAGAAATTTTGTCGATTATGATTAACTAAGTCAACGAAAAAATAATCCTAAATAGATTATGTACATAATAAATTTAAATTTTGCAGAGTATAATCCTAAATATAACAGTCGTTTTTAGAAATGTAAATAATTTGTGCCCATATTTTTATTTTTAAAGATGAGTTACAAGATTATGCCGCTACGTAACATACTGCTGTCACAAAGAAATTTTGTCGATTATGATTAACTAAGTCAACGAAAAAATAATCCTAAATAGATTATGTACATAATAAATTTAAATTTTGCAGAGTATAATCCTAAATATAACAGTCGTTTTTAGAAATGTAAATAATTTGTGCCCATATTTTTAATCTTTAATATATAAATTCCCTTACTTGAGTTATTGAAGTATTTAGTAATCAACCCTGGGGATTTCACGTAGGTGGCATTTTGATCGGCATGACAACTTCCCGGATACTCCGTTGTATATACAATATCTCCCGATTTCTTGAATGCCTTTAAAAGAACATTTGAAAAACACTATAACAGCTTGGTTCAACTAAATAGCGAAAACACAGAACAGGCTGACTGGGAAATCATTCAAAGGGAGCTGGTATTTATATAAATAGGTTAGAGAATGAAATGGCCTGTGATTAGAAACCATTTATTGTAATCGATTTTTAAACACAAAATGTCTTAGTACATCAGTAACGCTAAATTAAAAAAATAACACACCAATGTATGTGCGTGTGCCATCTGAGTAAAAGAACCAATTAACGGATATTTAATTGATTCCAAAACGCTACAAAGAATGTATATAATTCAACACGACACACACGTCGTACGTGTTTAGTGTTGAACGATCCATATACAGAGCAATCAAAATTCCATAGAATATGTATTGATTACGCGCTCAAATCGAAACATTGTCCCTCCATCATGGTAACCAATCTCCATCACGGCCACCAATCTCTCTCTCTTGTCAAGTACACGAGTTTGTCCATAAACCGTGAGACTGACCTATCAGGTAATACATGTGAAGAAACATGAATGCAGACAACACCGTGAGTTGTCCAGTGACAACGGACAGCTTTCTCCTTGCGTATTAAGTTTCCAAAATGTAAGAATTTGATTCGACCTGTTCATCACTTCTTTTTTGTTATTTCTGAAAACATTTAAAATGTAAAGAGTTTGTACCGCTATTTCTTTACAAGCAAAGTTATATCTGATAAAATAAACATAGGAGGTTTCAAACATGTAAATTATAGTAGCCCAACGCTCGTGCATATTCTATCAGATTGGACTCTTCTTCGCGACAAAAAGCAGCGCTAAATCTTTACATTTAAAGATTCTTAGAGAGAAAAATGAAGAATAAACAAACGGGTTGAACGACATTCTTAGATTTTTTAAAAACTTGATACATACAAATATATGCATCCATTTACATTGGAACAATCCACTGTGTAGTCTGCATTCCTGATACTTCTTATGCATAACCTGAATGGTAATTCTCACGGTTTTTTCAATATAACCATACACAAAGCATAAGAGAGATTCGTAGTCATGTCCATAAAATTCAACATTCCAGTCTAAGAGCCTTTTTTAATAATAATACCTGGAATAACTATACTAATTTACCACACCAGTCGAACATAATTTACCACACCCGTCGAATATAATTGTTCTGCTTTGCTTTTCATATCGTGTATTTTAAAAATATGGGTGCCCGTAAGGCGCAGTATTGAAAGCGGGGTCATACTACTTACATAGCAGATAATCCTGTAGGTGTTGCCGCTAACAACTGCGCTGTCATTGTTGTACACGTGGAGGTAGGTCACTCCCGTGGAGGAGTTAGTCAGGTAGTACAGGCAGTAAAAGTAGCCCCCAGCTGTGATATGAAATCATAATGTAAATCACCGATCACTTAGCTCGTCTCCACAAAGCTATTGTTAGTCTCCAGCAGCCTTTCTAAACATTAATTATCATGCCGAAAATAAATTCAGGTTAAAGTGGTCTTGACCTAAGAAATGTTGGCTGCTGTGACAGGGCATTAAAAAGACAAAAATCATACGTGGTTCCGTGAGGTCTAACGCCATTTGTCAGCTCATGATACATGGCGGCTAGCATTTTGGTGTGGGAAGACCCCGAGAAGACCCACCGACCCACCCGAAGCTACTGGAAGTTTTCTCACATGTGGGTATGTGGTTGAATCGAGACCCGAACCCACGCGGACAGAGATACAAATCAACCAAAAAGAGTATTCTTTATATAAAAGCAGATGTACTATAATGGCTTGATAAAATACACAGATTAATTTTCTTCTTTTCAAACCATTGTTCATAAAATCTGCTTCAGAAGCTATTATCAATGCACACGCCTAGAAGCCAGATTGTACTGGGTGGAAGTTATACTATTTGAGTAACCTTGGGGTGACAGCCATTGTGACCATTGTTAAAATTATAATTCATGCAGCAGTATTTATCTTGCTTAACCACTAAAGCTGAGGCCTCAGATGAAATGCATGCAGTTCACTCTTCAAATGTCTACTCATTCACATGTACAATACACAGTTAACCTGTTGAATGTAACATAGCACAATATACAATGAATAGTCATTGACATGTTAAGTTTATATATATATATATATATATATATATATATATATATATATATATATATATATATATATATATATATATGTATATATATATTCCTGCATACAACTGCACTGGTCAAAAATTACCTTCTGTGTAGGGCTGAATGCACATGTATATAACATGCAAAGGTATATGTGGTCATCAGCTCAGCACAAATACTTAACCTGCGTTAGTAAAGCAAAACATTGTAGACACAGTAACCTTCTTTGGCTGTAGGAGTGTAGTTACTAACAGTACTAACAGAGATGCATCCAATTATCAAGTTTCATGATTATAAAATGAGCAGCACACAAGAAAGGAACTTTAAACACATAATTTCAACAAAGTCACTGAACGATGATATATAGATCACAGATACCTCTTTTTGCAATAAATGCTTAATATTTATTGAAAATTCACCTAGTGTCAATGTTTCGTGAGATTAGGCAGGATAGTATGCATATAACATGCAAAACAAATCATGTGGCAATGAGCTAAATGCAAACACTTAACCCAGGCCAGTTAAAAGTGAAATATAGGACACAGCGAGTTCTGTTGTAAGGTATTGGCAATAACAGAGATGCATATCATCATAAAGTTTCATGACTATAGCATGAACATGCCTGAGAAATAAACTTAAAACACCATTTAACCGAATTCAGTTCAGCGTAAAGTATTGACTATAGTACCTACTTTCACAATTACAGTTTTGTGCTTATCAAGATGTATTCCAGCCCCAAGTTTTCTTGATTATAGATAGGATAGTATGTATATAGCATGCAAACAACCAATGTGGTTATTATCTAAACAAAAAACCTAACCTAACCCAGTAAAATTCGAAATGTAGGTCATAGCGACCTTTGCTTGCTGCGTGGGTGTGGTACTAATAGAGATGCATGCAATTTTCTAGTTTAATGTTTCTAACATGAACAGTGGTTGAGAAATAAACTTAAAAAAAAACAAGACATTTAACTTCAGTCAGTGAAGTTTGAAATATAAGTTACGGTCACCTTCTTTTATAAGCAGGGTGTACCACTCATAAAGATGCTATTCTGTACAAAGTTTCATGATTCTAGATAGAAGAGTATGTATACAGGGTGCAAAAAATCCTATGTGGTCATAAGATAAATGCAAAAACTTAACCTATCCCAGTAGAATGTTAACTGTAAGTCACAGTGACCTTCTTTTGTTGTAAAAGTATGGTGCTAACAGAGATGCATATATTCCTCTAGTTTAATGATCCTAGAATGAACGATGCTTGAGAAAGAAAAGTTAAACACAAAATGTAAGCACAGTTAGTGAATCGTGAAATATGGGTGACAGTGACCTATATTTTTGTGATAAGAGCGTAATACTCTTCAAGATGCATCCTCTTACCAAGTTGCATGATTCCATGTATAACAGTATGGATACAGGGTGCAACAAAAAATGTAGTCATGAGATAAACGCACAAATTTAATGAAGATTGTACAAATAATGTACATATATGTACAACGTTAGCCCTACCGCGGGGTTTTAAAGTCCATTTCTAAACCGTGCCCTAGGAACTTTTGAGGATGTACATATGTATATGTTTTTATATGTGCTGACGCCGAGGGCGACGCCGGCAGTAGTACAATAGCTCCCATCAACTTTGTAGAAGCGAGCTAAGAAGCCAAAAATAGAGATGATTAATTTTTCAAATGGGATTTGATCAAGTATAGGAAACTATTCTGGATGTTTTTCTGTGTAAACATTAAGATGTCCTTGTAAACAACCTCCTCAACTCAGTCACCTGCAGAAATCACTTAAACCTTTGAGACTGAACTACTGTTTTTGCATATTTCATTGTCAGCATAATGTTTGTTGGCAACGAGCGATATTCTCAGATCACATCGAATGATTTGATCTCACTCTCTCTCCCCCCCCCCCCCCTCTAACTCTCTCTCTCTCTCACTCTCTCAGGCCTTTTACTTCTCATTCTTCATCATCATCATCATTTTTGTAATCATCAACATTTATCATCATCATCGTTGTCATATTCTTCTTCTTTTATTTATTTATTTATTATTATTATTATTACTATTATTATCCAGGACGGTTGAACGGTTCCCTGATCCAGTTTATTTCATCAAAGTAGTGAAGATATAGGGAAAATGAATTTCAAAAGATAAGCCTTAGTCTCGATATTCACTAATGCTAGTCACGTGTGTCCTAAAAGAAGTTTTCTTTTCTGATGTCAATGATTTCGTTGATTTTCACTTGTTTACATCTATATCTTAATGTAAATCAAATATGTATTGTTAAACTCACATGATAACTTTAGGGTTGATGAACACGAGTTATACGTGTAGTTCATAGCGGTTCTATTCGTGCACACATCTAAAGAGTTGCCCGTGCACTGATTACCACCGGAAAGATCTCTCACTGTGAAGTTACTGAATGTAGCCAAAAAGTCATTAGGACACGTTGCTGTTGCTAGTTCAGAGCCCACCGCACCTGTAGTAAAAATATTATAGAACTTCGACATTCCACAGAAATTTCATCATATAATACTTGACAATGGGAAAGTTAAATTGTATGATTCGATC
This sequence comes from Margaritifera margaritifera, assembly GCA_029931535.1. NCBI lineage: Eukaryota > Metazoa > Mollusca > Bivalvia > Unionida > Margaritiferidae > Margaritifera > Margaritifera margaritifera. Next base: position 202,443 of record JAQPZY010000754.1, read on the forward strand.
TGAGGGAAATGAACCTCCTTACTCGCGAATGGGACCTTTCTGGACCCAGCCGAATCATACTTTTCGGATTGTTATTAGACGCAAAAGACAAGAGGCTGAACTCATTACATATGCCATTTCTGTTAAAGCTTTGGTGCTGCCTCCAAATGAATGCAAGCAATTTTCTGTACTGATAACCAGCGTTTAATGAGAGAAAAACATAATGATTTTCTTAGGAAATACAATGGGGGTAAATGAGCCTGCACTACTTTTAAGCAACTTTAATTTCGTTCTTTTTGTGTCGGGATTACCATTATAAAAGTATTTCAAATCATAAGACATGTGCTTAAGTATAGAGTGTATTTACTACAGAAGCAGATGCATAATAAGAATGAATTCATTGTAGCGGAAAAAGACTTATTCTTTCAACCGCCTCTAAATAAGAACAAATCTTCGGCTGATCTCGTCGAACATCGGAAAAAAGAAATGTATTTTTAAAAATATCCTTTGAGGAATAAGTCATTGATAAATATTGATATCATTCAATTTTAATCACGAATGTTCTATAGTATTATATGCATTCGTTTTGGATTGAGTCTAGCAGCGACATGCCATTATCGAACGCAAACTGCACAACTCCAAGCATTACCACAACCCACCTATTGAGTATAGTGCATTTCAAACACAGCGATATGGGGTCTTGATAGTGAACCCATTTGAAATGAATTGTTGGATTTGTTCCCTTTACCGGCGTTTGTATAATCTCCTCGGTTAAATCATATCTAAAGCATCTAATGCATCATAAGTAAAGGTATCGTCCTTAATCCTCCGATGCTGAGGCATAGAAGGCATTCGCACCGAAAATACGTTTAAAAGCCAGTCTGAAATTTCCATCCAAATGCTAATATGAATATAAAAGACAGGATGAAAAACAAATGGCATCATGTACTGGAAGCTGTTGCATTTCGTGACAATTTCCGTTTAAGCAACACAACGCAGACAAACAATTCAACCACGGAGATGGAAATAAAACCTATCCTCTATCAACTCATATAGGTACAAATGATATGCAGGCATGATCAGAGCACAGTTTTGAGCAAAACAAGAGTACCCTCTCTCGGGGACAAGAAAGCTGAGGTCAAAAGGTCACGCAATTAAGAGCGGCGATTTGATTGGTCAATAACAAAAATCCACAGTTATATTTCGATAAAGATAACTATAGTAATGATACAAAAAAATCACATATGTTAATTTGATTTATATATAATTATGAATATATTGAAAACTGTGAATCTATTCTCTTTATTTATATAAATTTACTTACCGAAATCATAGCTTGTTTGAGCCTGTTATAAAATGGCATTTAGTACGTTAATTTTTATTGACTTATCAAATTGCCGCTCTTGATTACGTGACCTTTTGATCTCTGCTTTCATGTCCCTGAGAGGATTTTTTCGTTCCAATAATTCTCTTGCCTGAATATAAATGCAAAGAATCAATGAGATGGGACTAAACGTTATGCAATTTATTTATAGTTCTCTCCCTTACGTCGTCGTGAAGACGAATACATCAAGCAGCGCAAGTGATGTTAAATTACATCAGTAAAAGCTTGTAATTACATGCAATGTCATGACAAGAGAAATTTTACTTCAAAATAATGACAATATTTTGAATGGAAAGAATAATAAACGAATATAATAGAAGGCATGCAAAATAACAAAAGGAAAGATAAAGAACTGAAGAAGCGAAAGATTAATTGCAGTAATGATCAAAATATATTGCTTAACCTTATATAAGTCTGAACATACTTCAAAATAAATTCGTTGTAAAAAATTATGAATATTTGTTTTATCTGTTTAAAAGTATGAACACAGTACAAGGAAGATATGGCCTAATAGATCGGAAAAGTTTAATTCTTTATTGCCGGGAATTTGAACCTTCAAAGGAAACTCGATTGCCATTTTCATACTCGCAACCACAAGATCTGGATAGGTCATTTGTTAGATTTGCTCAAAGAAACAAAAATCTGCTTTAAAACTACAGCAATTGTATCTTAGCTTGTTGAGCAAAATATGGAGTTTTCTATCACCTTTGCTGTAACAATGGGTCACTTTGTCGCTTAAGGACGGAGAAAGGAGAATGTTATATGGAATGGAGTTCCAACACCTTATTGTACGAAAATAATAAAATGAAGAAAAATAACGAGTCTGCAAGGCGTAAGTGTAAACAAATCTATATTTATAAGGAAAAAATTAGGTGCATTACCAATCATGTGTGAAAGAATTTCATATAAGTATGAAGGGACAATAGTATTCACTATTTGGTAGAATAGAGAAAGTTTTCCAAATTTTCTTCTTTAGAACAAAGGTTCCCAGCCTGTCTCATACCATAGGATATATCTGTCTACATAGACTGGTAAGCAATTTTAATGAGATCAAGGAATTGGCTGAGATGAAGCTAAACACGATCAAAAGTCTTAACGAATTTAAATATATCTGATGTCGAATCTGAGTTCATACTTTCAGGGATGAATAAATACGAATGCATAACAAAAGTATACGGATCCAGGCCGAAACGAGGCATGATAAGATTCATTTTGTTTTTCTTGGTTTTAACCGCACTTTTAACACACTATTGGCTATATCATGCCGAGGAAATGGGGGCTAATTGCCTTTCCCAAGGAAATACCAAGGCAGCCGACCCGGCCTAGCCTGGGTTGGTATTGAAACCCCGACCCTTGGATTACGAGTCCCACGCTCTATCAACTGAGCTACCGCAGCACCCCATAATGTGATGATCGAGGAGGGAAACAAATACTGATACAGAGAGGAAAACAAGAAGCCGCCAGGAATTGTTAAAGCAGCTTAACGGAGGAAATTAAATATTTAAGTATCGTATGCAAAAGAGCTAGTAAGAGAAGGTAAGACAACCCCATCGGTACCGCCACCATTTAATACTACACTCTTTTTAGTGAGTAGATAAATAATCTTTACAAATGGATTAGTCTCTTGTTATACAGATAATAAAGGGATCAAGGACGTAAGGACCTCCTTGGTCTGAAAGAGTTTCACCAACAGGGAGTGTGATTATGCGAGAGACCGGGAATGCAGTGATTGTTGATAACGTCACTTTAGGAATCACCCAACCCGGCTTTCCGCAAGGTAGAACGGATAGGATTGCCACAAGAGAGTACACAGATACACAAACGCCCTCCGCCGAGGCAAACACATGAACACACCACAGTAGCCGACCAGTCTGAAAAAATAGACCCGAATTCGGAGTGACGTTCTCTCCCACCTAAGGCTATCTACTTTTGACTGGGTAAAGATGGGACACTGGAACTGGGAGTAACAGTTGCACTAAGAATACTTACTTTATAGGGGAAAACAGGATATAACGAAAATCAGCTACTTTGGGTTTTTAAAAAAGGTGCATACAAAGTTTACTCAGACCCCCTTATGCATCTGTGTAGTTTAAATTTCATCAGAATTGTGAACAGTTTCTCTTACCGTTCATCTACATAAAACAATATCAATAGACTATTGTGCATCATGTATGTGTATAATTACTAATGTTTATGTTAAATTTCCTTAAAGATCTCTCTGAATAGGCAAAAATCATTACTCTTGGTATGGAATTAAAATTATCAGGTTCATTTCCTTTTTTACGAGTTTTCCCGGCAGTAGCATGACTATACTTTAAGTCGAAATTTATTCCACCATATACTGAAAAGTATAAAAATTCAAAATCGAACGTTTCCATTTACCTTGGAATATCTCTTTGTGCCATCGGTTATTGACTCATCTGAATCAAGATTCAATCCAATAGGGCAGTGCGTATGGCAGAGGACCAGTTCTCGCCGCGTACCAATTGTCGCCATAAGGTCTATATTATGCATAACTTTGAAATTTCCTCACAAAATGATCTTTTACAGGTATACATATTAAGTAAAAATTCGCTATTGTTCTCAAAATATTAGCTGCATATTAGCCGTTTGATGTCAATTGATACGCGGCAAGAAACTGTCTATGTTTGTTTACATGCGTGACATCATAGAAACATACGTCTATTGCCGCTGCTCTAGAAAGGCAGACGCTGCAAAAACAAACACCACGGTCAATCCGAATAGATAGTAACTTCAAATCAGTCAAAAAGATGATGCTACTGGTGACTTTGACTTATCATAATACACTAAAAAAACGTGTTGAAAAGTGTTTTGTATAGGGTTTTGACGCTCTCACAATCAAAACACACTTTAAACATCCATCAGAATTAAGCATTTTTGCGGTGTTTTCTTCTGTATTTACGTTCGGACCAAATTTTGTTCTACTGACCTTCCTTTACAAGCACGGAGAAATCAGACTTGTCCGTCGGTGATTCTCTATTACAGGCTGTGGCTGCCGTGACGTTGACAGTTGTTGGCCTAACGAATACACGTGATGGTATTGTTAGGCTAGTCTCAATTGCTGAAAGACAAACTTCAATGTTTAAAATATCCAGAGGTCATTGCAGATAAATACATCATGAGACACTGGCGAATGGTGGAGGGTTTATTTATCACGAAATGATACTTATAATGGTACATCTGAGTTACAGTGTCACAAAGTACCGTATCTATTCACATCAATTCCATTGACTCTATCATGGTAAGCTTAATGGTAATTGCATATAGAAATTTATCAAATGACGCTAACCTTCATTAACATATTGATGTTGCGTAACACTCAGCAACGTCACAAAGCAATGTCATGGATTAATATAAAGTCTTAACGTTACGTAATAAATGGAATCATAAACCAGCACTAATTTGATATTAAGTGTATGGAATTCATTGAATAGTTTAGCTGCAACCAGCTTGTGAAATATTATTTTTCTCAACTTGTTTAAGAAATTTCATATCAAAGGAACTCTCATGTGAGATTCTCTAGATTCAAATACGAAACAAAACCCACGTTTACATGTAATATAAAAACACTGACATCACTAAGGCAAACATTTTTGAATTTTTTTATTTTCATATGAAGATTTTTCCTAGTCTGATAAATCAGCTCCCAAACCTGTATTAGTATGTTGGTGGTTTGAGATCTGGTCTCAACTATTCATAAAACATTACAATCATTGCGGACAGAATTGTGCGAAACACATTAGTGCACATATCGACAATTGTAAGACAATACTAAAAATTTTCGTGGCTCCTGAGTTACAGTTGGTTGACTTGACCGTTCTGTGATCTGATTAGCATATTTTCTTACCCAACTCTTGTCGCCATTTCCAATTACCGGATTACATCGGCGGATGATCGGCTATTCCATCAATATGGACTGACCAATCATATGCGACTTCGCCCATTCAAAATGGTTCTTTTGGTCATGTCACTCGAACTTCTGTGGATTTTGTCATATGACTATTATCACGTTTCAACAACGCGTCACATTACAAAATGGACGGATTTAATTTTACATTGTAACCCAACTGCTCAAAAGTCAGAGCACTGTCAATTAATTCGTCCAATTCGTAATTTGACCCGCTGTAGAACCGTGATAATGGTCAGATGACAAGATATTCATTACGTGTCTGTCACATGACAAATCCACAGATGCTCGAGTCACATTACTAAAAGAACCATTGAGTTGGCGACGTCGCATCTGATTCGTTAATCGATATTGATGGAACAGCCGATTATCCAATGATGTAGCCCGTTAATTTGAAATGGCGAACAGAGTAGAGTTACGTAATTTCACGTAGACTTTAAAGTTCTCCAACGTCGGCTTTGATGTGGAAATATACTCTACTGATCGCCGAAAGACTCCTTCAACCGACCGTTACTCAAATGCCGCACAAACATACAGTTGTCTAAAATCGTTTGATATGTGCACTAATGTGTAGCGGACAGTTCTGTCTGTAATAATTGTAATGTTTTATGAATAAGTGAGTTCATATCTCAAACGACCAAAATACCAATGCAGGTTTGAGAGCTGGTTTATTGGACTAGAACTCTACATGATCCAGCAAGGCATTTTATATTGATTCATTTGTCGGTCTGATTGAGACAACAAAATATAAACTGGATGGAAACTTTGCTCTCAACCAAGAGTAAAAACCCACACAACAACGATTCCTTCTTGAAGACATTACTCAAAGTAGTTGTGTTTCACTTACCGGACTGTAAGCTGTAAATATATTTTGTCGCAGAAATCCGTGTGAAATCGACACATAAATACGAGTAGAAGTTAACAAAAAACAAATCAAAGGAGGTTGAGGATCTGAAAGAGAAGAACAAAGGGAAGTCTATATCACCATAAAGTCACATATATTGCAGATATATCTTTCTATTCACATCCAAACTTGTATTGTGTTGTCTTACATGAAATCAACATCATTCTTTGCTGGTTGGTGCACGGTCTTTACAACTCACAAATATTGACTACGATACATAGTTTTAGATGCCATCGGTATTATTGTCCTTGGTAATAATAATAATAATAATAATATAAGAATAAAGATAGCTCAAATAATTTGAATATACATACAATTTATCATATATCCCTATATCAGTGTAGTTAACATCAAACAGTTGATTTTTCATATTTTAGCCAAAGAAAAGAGCCCATACATGTATGAAGGTACAGTAATAACATGATTTAAATTGAACTCTGTTCACTAGATACTCTAGCAGGTTGAACATAGTGAGGGTGGCGTTATATCGCGAGTAATATATAGACGAAAAAGAAAGCTATCGATAGAAGATGTTAGCGTTGTTGCACTGATGGCGTTAAGTCGAGGTAACAATATACAGTGATACCAGTCCTAGAAGACACTCGATTCATAGTCCCACAATGTTTCCTACACATTCCAACCATCAATTTCCTCCAAAATGAGAACACATGAGAATGAAGACATTTGGTCTCAGACAAAAATTTTTCTTTATCGGACATAGAGACCTATAAACCAAGCGAGGCATAAACAATGTTGACGCGTCCTTGTCTCGTACCAAGTAATATATCCCAAATCAAAGCTTACATTAGGTGTATGTGCCTTAATTACTCTTCATGCGTTTAATCTATTCTTTCGGGCCAGTAAAACCGGTCGATCAGGTGCCTCCCCTATTCAACCAGGTCATCATTCTTAATTTGTATGTAGGTGATAGTCGTATTAAAGATTTTTGTGTTAACTTGTAGAGATACACCTAGAATCCTCTGTCTCAAATTTGCTTATACTTTGAATATTCTTACAGAAATATCAAACTAAAAATAATTACAACATTCATACATTATAGGGGTTTCCTCCTTTTTCATTTGTTAAGACAATCACTCGACCGTAATGTTTATTGTTTTCATTTCTCGATGAACACATGTACGTCAGATGACTAATATCATAGGAACTACTTTCCTTCCAATATAAACAAATATGGCCGCCGTACTTTGTCTTGTTTATATCTTATAATCTTAAAAATAAAATTAAATACAAATGATTATCACTGTTTGACGACTTTTATTGTTATTTTGTGACTGAATACTTTTGAAATGTTGTCCTTTTTGTTTGTAAATCATCGGTAAAACCAGCAATTGATCTAGCAAATCGTCTGGATACAAACATGTTTACTTCTCCCAAATTTCAGCTGAAATTATGTCATATAGACACGAAAATGACTACGACACTTTTGTTCTGAATCTTCCTGAAGAAACAAAGATGACATTCAGATCGATCCAGATGAAATTAATTATTTAATATCAGCATTAGTGAATGATGGCGATCAGTTCAATCTAATGTATGACCCAGAAACATTTCCCGACCTGGAACTGTCACTGGATAAAGAGAATAACTCCCAGCCTTCAGAAGACAAAAAAATCTGCAAACCCAAGTTTAACTCCTTTCAGAGACAGAACTTAATGAGATTCAGGAGCACAGATAATTGGAATCAACCAAAAGAAACACTAAATGGGGTGTTCAACTCTTCAAGGGTTAGAATGAACATAGAAATGTATCTAGCAAATGACAATGTGCAGAGAGTATAACTGCAACACAGTTCCATCTTAATTATGAATTTCCTCATACTAAAAGCAATACGATTATTTAAGAATTGAATGTACTTTTTTGTTGTTTCATTAGTGTATGAAAAAGTCGGGCATGTCACTGACGAAGGGCGTTATGAAAAGTGTTAGTAACATGCCCGATTTTATAAAAATATATACTTTGTCAAATTAATTAAAGTGTCATTTTGCACGTTTCTTCCATTTAGGCTACATGTGCATGACTTTCCTCAAAGAATATGTATCTTAAAAAAAAAAAATTAGTGCTTTCTCTACAAGAAAATGACACCAAAGTAAAAATATTCAAACTGTTATTGAATATATAATACTATTTGGTTCAAGATTCTTTGAAAATGAAAAACCAAAATAAATCAGTAAAGAAAATTGGTATTGCAAATTTCAATTCCAATAATCATAATTAGTAAAAGTCTGATTTACATACACAATCCTGAACACCTTTAGCTATTTCTTAAATGTACCTATATATTTATTATGGGAGACCCCAAAATTGTGGATCCCTTAATCCCTAAAATTTAAGAAACTCTTGAATTCTTAAAGACCCATTTAATGAGTGGAAATTTGAATTATTATTTATAATCACTGACTTAATTCTACGAATAAATTCTGCTTAATACCTGCATTTTAATAGTAAAAATCAATTAAATATCTAAATTGAAATAAAAATGCAAATAAAATGTGCCGCACTAATGCAAAATAATAACCTTATTTTTCCCCCTTTAGACAGATGTCGGGACACGTATGGAAACGACAATGAAGTTGAGTTCATCACGGTTACACCACAGCAACTAAATGTTAAGCTGTGATGATTTTATGCAGAGTCACAACCCAAGCAGACTGAGAATAGAATGAAAAGCCTACCCCAAAACCAATCAGCAGAATATCACATGAACACTCTCAACAGACATTTAAAAACATAAACAGACACACAGACATTCTGAAGGATAGGGAATTTGTACTGACAAATGATATGTTAAAATGCTAAACTCTAACTGAATTTAAAACCTGGCCTTTCTAGACCAACTAAACCCAATGATAGTATTTTGAAGAAAGATCTGGAGACAATTCATTCATACCTTGCAAAAAATGATCCAATTACAGTCAGATTCCGCATATGGTACATACTGGCAATCCATTTTTTAAGAAGGGGGTTTGAATTTCATCAGCAGTTGACACTAAATTATTTTTTGTTTGAGGTTGATGAATCTGGCTCAGAATATGTAGTAAAAACCATAGGGGTGGGGGGGTCAGATAAGATGCATGTAGCTGCTGACAGAAAGAATGTATGCAGTGTGTGCAGCTGGAGAAGATATGTGCCTTGTTGAGTCATTGAAAATGTATTTTAGTAATTGTCGCAAAGAAGCACCTGTTCTATTTTGTCACATTGACAAGGCTGCGTCATTAATCCCATCCCCATTTAAAACCTGGTAGACTGTGAAGCCAGTATCAGCAAGTCAATTCTCAAGTTTTATGTCTGATATTTTCAAAAATGCTGGGGTTGAAACTAAGTAAACAGCACACTGTCTTAGAGCAACTACTATCCAAGCAACGAATGATGCTGGTCTAGAAATTAGACACATAATGTTTATGTCAGGACACTGAAATGAATCCTCTGTGATGTCCTATAATAGAGATCTTACTACTAAACAGACAGCATATATGAACAAAAGCTTGCCCACAATCTCCACTGGGCAAGGAAATCCAAACTCATTAGTAAGTACCCAGCTGGTCCAAACTTCCGGCCCAAGGGTCACGCCGGTCACTTCCCAGTTTTCGTCAACACAGGAAATCACAAACACTCAGAATAATCGCCTCCATCATTTCAGGTTCAGGTTTTGCAAGCAACTCGACATGTACATTCACCAACTGCACTTTGAACTTCAGCTCAAAATAAATCTTGAAATATTCACAGAAGCTATGATAATGCTGTTTGTACAAATTCAATTTCAAAATACTTACCCGCCAGCAATACTGTAATTCTAACTGTATTCTCTAATTTATGTTGTGCTTACATTCTCTAATTTATATTGTGTTTGCATGACTCTGAAAATTGTGTTTATCTGGGATGCAAAGTAGTTCCTATGATATTAGTCATCTGGCGTACATGTGTCCATCGAGAAATGAAAACAATAAACATTACAGACGTGTTATCATCTTAATCAATGACATAGGAGGAAACCTCCAGAATGTATGATTGTTGAACTGCTCATTACTTTATAAGTGTGTGTATGTGTGTGTTTGTGTGTGTGTGTCTGTATGGACAAAAAGACTTGAAAGCTTCTGCAACTCAATGCATCTATATGTGTGACCCTTAGTGAGTTAGTTAGCCTAGTCTGTTTATAAACACGAAAATATGCTCTAAAGAACGAAAATAGGTTGCTCACGAATCTGAACAGTGATGAATGTGCCAAATCAATTTCAATCAGTCCATGAAAGCATAAAGTCTTAGAATCAGTTTTATGTCTTAAATAACATCATATCTTTGCTTTGAATATTGAGATCCCGCTTAAAATACGTATGTCCATTTAGATAAAATATAAAGACCATGCTAGGAATGTTCAAAACCTTAGATTATATACCATTTGTTGAAGTACTATTTTGACGTTGACGTAGTTATTGCGCTCATACTGAAGAATCCCCAGTGCTATAAATAGCTATTTACCAAAAATCCCCAAAACGAGTATTCATACGCTGAATGGAGATTCAAAAAATGATACTAAGTATTAAAACATAGGGAAATAAATTTAAAAGAACGAACAGAATAAGAGTTTAATGCTGTTTTTTTCTGAGTTTATCGTGGTAGAGACTGTAATTATAAGAATTTAATGTACTTTTTGTTGTTTCATTGGTGTATGAAGTCGGGCATGTCACTAACAAAGTTCGTAAATCCCGAAGTACATTCTCTTCCTAACATAATACGAATTGCAGACAGAGAAAACAAAGATCTATCGTAGCAATAATAAGCACTAAATAACCTACTTATGTTGCTGTGCCATTAAAAATCAAACAATACTGTTGTAGTAATAAATTACCGGCATCAAGATATCACCTGAAATATCTGCACACAAAGCTTGGAATTATCAGTTCTAGAGTGGTAGTAAAAGATACTGTAGGTTTGTTTTGTTGGGGGGGGGGGTGTCCCTTTTTTGGCGGATTGGGGTGGGAGTCTGGGTTTTTTATTGTTCAAAAACAAAGACAGGACATAAATTCATGTACACCATGTTCCCAGCATACGGGTCACCCGTTCCTGAGCCAAAACATATCTATATGTACACACACAGTATATGCACATACACAGACACACACACACAAATACATACATACATACATACATACATACATACATACATACACAGACACACACTCAGAGTTGGGACTCATGTGTAATAGGATCCTAAATCCATAAGCATAAGCGGCATTCGACTTGTTCAAACGAATTAATTATAACCGAGTTACTGTTTTAGCTTCATCAACTTTCGATGGAGTTTGTATACTTCTATTTGTAATGTACACATTGAATATAATGTCTGTGCTTTGAATTGGACAGTTATATCTTTTCAAGTTAAAAATGGTAAAAACAGTGCCAGTTTTAATTACTTAACTACTAGTAGGTGAGTAATATAGTAACGGAGTGTACTAAGATTAAAGATAGGAATGTGTATTTGTTATATGCTGATCGAAGGTAAACTATAACTTCAGGTGTTTTACGAAAAGCAATATTACATTGATAATAGGTAGAAGTTCATTATTAAAGGAAGTTTTCCACCCCGCTATAAAGTCCCACACAGCGCTGTACACTCCAAGTATAATATCAGCCATGAGGGTGGGTATACGTAGGTAGTTGTAACAAAAAATAGACACAACATTTTAGTCACCATTGCTCCCGAGTTGTGAAGTGCATCATGGGAAATCCATGACTAGGTATACATTGTAGAAACTTTTCCCAACCTACACCTCACAAACACTTAATCTGTGTTTGCACTGTCGCTCAGTTAGCTCCGACACTGTTATGTCATATGATATGCTAAAAAAAATCGGTATGTAAAAGAAATAAGTGTCATGACCACTTTGCACCATTGGTGCTAAGTAATCGCCTCTGCTATCTGGCGATTTATTATACAATTTTGTTTATTATCTACGCCAACAATCTCAGTGGACACATATGTAGGTTAAGAATCTAAGAAAATAGGTGCATACACTTGACGTCTTCATTTTGTTTGTTGTGACGCCTTGCTAAAGTCAATCTAATATAAGTCTTGATTATAATTTTAACTAAGTGCAATTCTGTCATAAAAATGTGTTAACATGTGTTTTTGTACAACGAGAAATTGTCCCGGCTCATTGGAACACCTCCGTTATCAAACTCTTCAGTTTCGGAGGTGAGTAGTTATTGCACGTTGTCAAACTCTTGTGTTTCGAAGGTAAGTAGCGTTTGCAGGTAATCTTCAATCCCATGATGCCTCAATGGAAGTGATCGGTTTTTGAAAAACACCGGAATTTTTTTAAGTTTAAGTCACGACCATGAGAAATAGATGGGTTGGCAAACTTCCCCTTGTAATGGACGTCTGATAAAAGTAATGTTTGAATGTCAATGACCCCACTATTCCTGATCTTCTATTAATTCTAAACTGACCAACAGATTTCAATCAACATGCATCATACTTTACCGGCAAAATTTATCCGTTACTAAGTAAATTTCGTTAGATCATAAAACAAATGCTGCCATAAGAATACAATACAAATAAACTAAGTTGGTACATACAAAGTTTGAAACTTTGCTCATCACTAGTGAAGCACAATATCGACATGACAATGTCTTTATCACTAATTTGCGGACCGCTGCTACTAAATGGCCCGTAACTCATCCAACAACTTTATTTGTATATACAATCAATATTTGATGACATAAAAATACAGGGATTCTATTTATGCCAACGAAGACTCTGTACTTCTGAACATTTATCTAACACATTTCTTTGAACCTTGTGACCGAATTTTGACAACAAGGCATGTCTGAAAGAAAACGTCATTGATGTTCATTTTCGCCATCCATGTCAGATACAAACTGACCATTGGCTATCTAGATATCTGTGACCTGGTATGCTTTAAGACGAATACTCTGTCTGATACAGAGAGAGGGAGAGAGAGAGATTTATACGGATGAATAACATTAAATATTATGGGATGGGTCACTTGAAGTATTTTTTTAGTATTTATTTGTCAAAATGTAGTATGAGATATGACAACAAGTGGTATGTGTTTGTAAGAGAGAGAGAGGGGAAGACAACAGGCGTACTAGAGCATACTGACAGTCATAAACACAATTATATACGCAGAGAAGAGAACTGCACTTACTTGAGAAAATAGAATCCATTATATGTACTTTCACACGTATATGTTACCGAGGTCACAAGAGCTGTCAGAACGATAGGGTAATTCCATAACGTGCTACTCGTAAAATTCAGTGTCCCTTTCTCAGAGCTGATCCAATTACCTCTTATCGGATCAGGAAATGTACAAGTCGCACCTGGGAAATAAAAATATCTAAGTAATAAAAAGTTATTTAAAAAAAAAAAAACGTTTCAGATTTTCAGATTCAGTCAGGCGTCAAATCAATGTATTCATTAATTCTGACCTGGTAACACCTAAAATCAAACTATTTATTACATACATTTTATGTGCATTACCATCTAACCATCGAAGAAATAGACAGAACACATTAAAGAGCCAAATAATATTTTTTATTGATGAAGAGCCTTTCTTGGTCCCAGTCTGGAATTAGGTCAAACCCTTTGGTTCTCCGCGTAATAGACACGGTAATCCCTTCTTTGATTTTTGATATGCAACTTTGGTGGGCTGATGGCAGCATAACATACATTTGTATTTTATCCGTTTTAAGATCGTTTTTTTGTCTTCTTTCTTTCTTCTATGCTTTATCCCGTCATTCAAATATCTAGGAGTAAAGAATTTATCTTGGCTTTTGTGTTTAGTGTTTGTTTTGTGGATGTAAATTGTTTCTTCTCCTGACGAAGAGCTTGTTTAGCTCGAACAGTTTGGAAACTGTTTTGTATTTGCGCCGTTATAAATTTTTGTATATATACACAGAGAGAGAGAGACACACTCACGATCCAAAAGCTATGATGCCCAATATGAAGACTTCAGAAAGCAAATAAAAACCACAAAAGCCACATTCGCAGATAACTCAAAACACAACTCGCCATCCATACAATTCAACTGAATATTCTGTCCATTCCCTTCAGTTGCTCCCAATTGAGTCCAACAACTGATGAACCGACTTAGAACGCACACAAAAGGAAAAATACTAAATTCTGCTGTTAAAGAAGGGGGCGCGGAGAATTGGGCCTAAACGACCAAATCGTACCTGCCCATTGCAATGATTTCATTCTAACAAATAGACACAATTTCACATTCTTCCTATAATAATTCGATCTCAAGTCCTATATGAGAAAGTTTGACATGCATTCTACTTCGATTATTATTATTATTATTATTATTATTATTATTTCCAAACGCCCCTTTTTCCTCCAATTTGATTTGAGAAAGCTACATCTTATTATTTTCTTGCAGCTATTCTTTCGGAACAGATACATGTACTTCTATTCAATTTCACATAAAATTTTACACCCGGGATGAAACTTTCAATAGTTATAAATATACAAATTTTATAACTAGGTCAATTGGGGACCTCCCTTTTCTCTAACATTCTAACGTGTGTAAGATCGTGTTTTCGAGAGTAAAACAGTGATGGGGCATATCTCTATCTTTCATCACGTGACTATTTTCTTTCATCACACGACCTTCTCTTTCTACTATCATAGTCCACATTGGCAAATTTTTCTAATTTCCATCAGTACTTAACCATTTTTGTTTCTTCTCACAACAATCAAGATAAACATTAATTGCAACACATTTACATCCGAAAATGCGCAGCGGTTGAAGTTTAGAATCCTGCAAACAGGACGATGTGTACAGATCGATCTACCTACGGGTACAGATGAATCTATCTACGGGTACAGATCGATCTATATACGGGTACAGATTCTGTTGTCCTGTCTCGAGTCTAAAAAGCCCTATTTTATTTCTAAATCGTCTTCGCATTATTATCTAAAAGGAAATTCAATTGTAGATGAAAGTTGAATCGAACATGATATCATTATATTTTGTCTCTCTCGTTTAATCCGACGGATGAGAGTTCACATTTGAATTATTGTGCAAGCTGTATTCAGTACACACATTCGGACGCTGTGTATTGCCCTGAACTCGACGGTCTCGACGAATGTTCCTTGCATTCTGATATGTGTTTCAACGCCAGTTAAAGTTTACACTGATTTTTATATGTAAACTTAACCTTTTACGCTGTTTCTCAAGGTGAGGAAATTCTCACTGGGTGTTTTGCTGATTTTGTGAGAAAAATAATCCTTTATTGTGCATAGGTGTTGGATAGAAAAATTCTTACATCTGGATCAGAACTCTGTGTCAGACACTCGGCATAGCCCGAATTGATATACATTTCCTCAACCGTAAATCAAAGCCAGCTTACGCCAAGGGAAAAAATATATTTTACTCAGCTAAAATAGTACACCTACATTCGATCCATATTGACCTTAGTTATCAAGGTGATAATTATTTTCCCATATACCCTAATGCTAAAGTTTTGTCAAATAAGTATACTGGTTGCCAAACTTTGGAAGGCGCATCATATGCGGTCTAAGACTTCCATCATTTTTGTCCGACCAACTGACACCTCGAACGCATGGTACCCCACGGCACTTAACAGATATATGATTTAAAGGTAGGGAAGGGGCACAGCTTTCTTCTAAGGATAACAACAAACAGCAATAACTCTTCCAAAATAGACCCATCAAAGCTAGCCGTACCATTTTTCGCTTATTCTAACTGCATAAATAATTAGTAGCGTTACCCTCTGCAACACACTACCTTCCTCCATTGGTGACAGTGGGCTAATAGGATAAAGTCCGTTTCAGAATTAATAAAATAAATAAACTGCACTGGGTGTCTCCTCAAGTATTGGAAAGGCCTGTGTCCTGTCACTGCTTATTTCAATAAAGATCGCACTATTGAGCATATAGTATTATCATGTTGTAGTTGTCAGCAAGAATCGACTATATCCATGCAGACTGTTTAGTTACTTTTAACACAAGCATGTATCACTTGTTGTCATCAGTCATCGGCGTTGCAAATCTCCCTCTCTCAGTAGCGCTTTACTCAACAGTTGTACGTCGTGGGTAGCCTGCAATGTCAAATTTCACGTTCACATAATAACTAATGCTATGCTAAATTCAAATAGATTGTGCACTGTTGCTAGACCTCAGCTGTACCTATGCACTAGATGATGCTCATCAAAGTACACGAACAACATCGATTTAGTATTTATCTTATTATTTGAGTAATTTACATCGATTGCATTTGCGACTTCACTCACTGCTTGCTTGAGTTCAAGTTTTAAACTTACCTCGATTCACATATCCATCAAAGGTTCAATATATAATGTTTTTATTATGTCGTACCCCTTGCATTGTGGTATATTATCATGTTCCTCGTGAATATGATAATATTTACAATTTTCGACAATGATTGACAGATTTCATGGTGTAAAGTGATGTACAAAAGTCCGATCAATCGAATTTATTTTGATATTGAATGTATACTTTGTATAATATATATATGTATATATATATATATATATATATATATATATATATATATATATATATATATATATATATATATATATATATATTGTGTTCAGAGAATATGATTTAAAGTGAAGAAACGAAGAAATAAATACCTAATATATATGTGACTTTGACTTTTCACTAATCAAATAAATTCCTTTGCATGAAGTTAAACTCTGTACCTTATTATTAATAAGGTCAAAAAACATGGTGTTATATGAGTAAGATATATTCTCGTATTGTCCATATCTACATTCAGAGGTGCGACTAAAAGACAGACTCACCTGTTAACAACAAATTCTTTTCCAACCCTTTTCTAAATCACGCCCACTAATAGTTCGTTGTCAAATAAAAATGGACATTTCTATTTGTACGTATAAAGTTTCAAAAAACTTAGAATGTGATTAAAACCGTTCATCACACCTCTATTGTTATCCCTGAAAACATCACAATACGTATTAACGGAATTATCAAACTACGATGAAAAGGGCATGTGAAGGTGAGAGTGGTCTAATATTAACTCTCACGGTCTGTAGTAGGCTTGCACACAAATATAATGTCTTAATTTATTAATTAATTACAAAGTTGTTTTTTTACCCACTGTCATCTGCGAAGCGGAACAAGGGGACGCCGGGATTGTCTAGTTCTTAATAATGTGCAGAACTGGCATAGCTATTTTACGTGGAGAAAAGTAATATCTGGTATAAAACCCATTATAGTCCAGGAATTTATATACATTGGTGTGTCACCTCCGGTGCATGATTTGTCATATATGAATTTGCTTCACGAGATATAGTGCGAAATCTTCATATTTAGACTTTATCTCAGAATAAAAATTAAAGGCAATTAACGGGTTGATTCACATTCTTATAGCTCCGAAATTTCATACGTAAAAGAGAGAAATGTCCATCGTAATTGGACAACCCACTGCGTCATCTCCATTCGTCAACCCTTTCATGAATGGCCTCTCTCACGGTTCATTGAGATAACATCACGTTGTGCATGGGGTAGATCGTGGATGTGCTAACAACCGAGCTTTCAAGTAGTATTTGTCTTTGACCAATGAGTCATCCATTGAGTACAAACGACTTCTAGCAAACGTCCTAGATGCCGAACTCACATAAATATTCTTTGATGTGCTTGACATTTTTATCCACGGTGCTCTTCAGCCTAACGAATTAAGTGTGAGCCAAAGCGCGGCCTATAAGCTCATAATTCAAAAATCTTGAAGCAGCCTGACATAAGACATACATGTGTGCTTAAGAAATTTCCAAATATCATTAATCAAGATTTCGACAGTGGCAACATCTTGGTAACGAGAGACATCTCGTGTCGGAGAAATAAGAAAATATAATGTGTTTTTTATGCATACTTTATCCGGTAAGTGGACGACTTAGCTGTTCTAAGATGTATGTAGTATATTTGGCTAAGTATACTTGCCACCATTTGAAAATTTTCTTCTATGTTTTTAAATTCATTGTTAACATAGCCAAAATCAATACTAGTATGACAAGTCTCAATACTAGTCAAAATCGATACTAGTATGACAAGTCTCAATACCTGCTGTTCTACACACGCGTAAAATCAAGTTCATACAATGAAACGCCGTGTACAAAATACAAAATTCCACTATTCTTTATTCTTGCTGATATTCAATATATGTATTATATTTGCCGTTGTATCGAATGAGGCATTTATTTTAAGCATGAGTTACCTTTCTTGTTGTACTGTATACAACATGTAATACTAGAGATAGAAAGAAGACAAAAAGGAAAGATGATATGATTGTCATAATAATTTTCTCAAATATTGAACAGTTTACAAATAAATATTCGTGGTGGATTTCCATATTGACACAAATATTATAAAATAAGAAATGAAGACAAAGATTGCAGTAACATATTTAATTTCTACAGTAATGTACTGGATATTTTAGGTCCTCAAATGAATATTCCGTCATCACAGTTATAATTGTTATTCAGTTATAACGAATGTCGTTGTTATGATACTCCAGCCTATGTGCTCATCTTCAGAAAAAATACCAATGTTCTATGGTCTAGCCAGCCTGGGTCACTCGACCCGCTTCGGCTTTCATCGCTATGCTACATAAAGCCAAACCAAATTATTTATGCAGATAACATCTTGGCAGGCCATTACATAAAACAGCATACAAAATATGATAATATTTTTCGTCATATCCAACAGAATTATATGGGGTTATCAGAATTTAATAATGATTTCAAATACACTAAAAACGGTAAATCATTACTATCTAGAAACAGGTTGTTCAATTCTATAAAACTCGAACAAATGGTGTTAATTTTTACAGTTTCTATCAGTTTACGAAGAAAGCTAGCAAAACAACGCCGCTTTGCTGCAATGTCCAGTAATTTTCATGTTATGTAACAATAAATTGATCAAACTCAGATAAATGTGACCCTGATGACTCAGTTTAGCGTACGTGGGAGGGGTGACTGAGAAAATGGTGTGGTGGGATTCTAATTCGGATGGGGGTGTGGCTATATTTAGGTCAACACTAAATGAGAGAATACTAATAACAGATGAATCTAATTAGAACAGATTGCGGGAATTGGACTGTCCTATTTTACTACTGTCAATAAATATATTTGGTATTACTGAGTTATCCTAAGCCTGCTTGCAGCTTCGATATATAGATGTAATGGTAAGTAAGACTTTGTGAAAATATTTTATTTCACACAAGATAACCACAAAGTTTTACATTACCATGTTAAGCTGAAAACATTAAAAAAAATAGTTTACACAAAATTAATGCTGAGTTTCTCAAAGAACCATCAGGAAATGTTTAAGACTGTTACTCTCTCTCTCTCTCTCTCTCTCTCTCTCTCTCTCTCTCTCTCTCTCTCTCTCTCTCTCTCTCTCTCTCTCTCATACTGTGAGCGCCAAATTTAGACGAAACGGGATGATTGGAAATAAGAGGTTACACAAACTAAACATGTAAAAAAAACTGCCAAAGTATATCTATATTTTTCATTATATAATGATTGAATTGTAAAGACTACAGAAAAAAAAACCTAAGCACAATTTGTCCAAGTTAAGCGACGATTCTTCCTTTGGAGTAATGCTAGCTTTTTAAACAATATTAATTAAAAAGCATTTCTAACTAATTTAAATACTGAATGGGTGGGATACGAAGTCACATGTTGAATAAATTTTAAAGTGTAAGAAATTCATATAAAAAATTCAAACGCAGGGTGCTTTGTACTCGTTCTTAAAAAAAAGTAAAACTTGGAGTTTATACTCACCGACATGTTTTACGAGATGGATGAGTATAAATATCTTACACAAGTAGAACACTCCAACTCTTTCTTTCATTCTTTAGATAACTTCCCAGATATCCTAAAGAAATCGAAGGGGTCATGCACTTTTCAAGACAACATTATTGTTCCATAATTTATGGTGTTATCTCCGCAAGAGTTCTCCTTTTGAATCAATTGAATTGTCGATTAAAACGACTTACATTCCGGTTTAAATGTATGAATAAATACAACCATTAATCAATGGTACAAGAGACGCGACAATGACTATAACACAATAGATAGTCTTTCCCATTCATTGTGTACGTTGTGACAAAAATTGCACAGCAATTTGTTTCGGCAAGATCTCCTTGCGCACGGCTTCATAGATGAGCGAATTTCAAAAGAGACGATTCATTTTCAGGTCATGACTTTGTCATTGTTTTTGCTACAGATACATTGTTGATCGTTTACACTGATAATATAGCACGAAAGTAGTGATTGTAATGGACAATTGACAACTATTGTTTTGTATTCTCCTAAGTTACCTGTTATTACCAACTATATTTTTATTTTTCAAGGTATGTATTATGTCAGTAGATGACATGCTGAACTAAATCAATTTAATTATATATTCAATTATTGAAGTAATGATCACGATACTTTTGTTTCATGATATTTCAAAATGAGAGATATCGAAGAAGAAGTTTGCTTGTTTTTTTCTGTTTGTTTCTTTAATAAATAATTATTAAAACTGTTACATATTGCTTGTTACTATATGAAAAATTAAGACATCTTAATGCTAATCCTTCGAGACTGGATGATGTTATTATTAATTAATCGGTTTTAAACAGTTCAATTAGGAACTTTAGTTCACCCCTATGCGTAAGGCGAGGATGACGGACAGGTTTGTTTAAACTTGAGTAATGAATAACACAACATGGTGTGTTGGGGAGGGGGGGGGGGGGTCAATCCTGTCACGAAAGAGTCTCTAAATACCTAAATCTTTTATTTGAGTTGTTGATTAGATTGCAGAAACATATCTAGAATCAGAATTATAATTAATGGCTTTGCTTATATATTGCCAAATATAAACTATGCCTACTTCAGATTTTTCGCTATCAGGCAAATAACACACCCTAGGAAAAAGATAATGATGATGATGACGATGATGATAATGATGAAGTTAATGATGATGTTGCAGTACTAGTAGTAGTGGTAGTAGTAGTGGTAGTATTTTAGGTGAAATTGCTAGCCCACGCACTCATATTCACACGAACTAACATAAGTACTATTGATGCCAACACAAAACTACACACTGATGTTCAAGAAGTTAAAAGTAAATATACAAGCAGTGGCTTACTAAGGGTAAATGGCGCCCTGGGCGACGATGATGGCTAAAAGGGCCAAAATACTAGGCCCGAATTCGTATCAGCTGTTTTGGCGCCCCACGAGCTCTGGCGCCCAGGGCAACAACCCCGTCCGCCCCCCCCCCCCCCCGTTAGTACGCTTCTGTATACAAGAAAAACATTGGTATTTTAAAGAGTGGAAACGAGTGAAATATTACATAAAAAAGAGTTTTTACTGTCTTTATGAAATCAATCCAAATTAAAGATTATTCTCTACTTTCACGCGTATAATTGGATATAAATTTGAACATATGTCCTAAGAATGAACTTAAACTGAAAATTAGGTTGGATAAAATATCTAGCCTGCTTCGATGGTACAGTACATAATAAGTCCAAAATCTTAGCATGTCCAAACTTGAGTAATGAATAACATAACATGGTGTGTTGGGGGAGGGTCAATCCTTTCACGAAAGAGTCTCTAAATACCTAAATCTTTTATTTAAGTTGTTGATTAGATTGCAGAAACATATCTAGAATCAGAATTATAATTAATGGCTTTGCTTAAATATTGCCAAATATAAACTATGCCTACTTCAGATTTTTCGCAATCAGGCAAGTAACACACCC
Source organism: Margaritifera margaritifera (assembly GCA_029931535.1). NCBI lineage: Eukaryota > Metazoa > Mollusca > Bivalvia > Unionida > Margaritiferidae > Margaritifera > Margaritifera margaritifera. The sequence goes on from JAQPZY010000754.1 coordinate 224,438, forward strand.
TAGGAAAAAGATAATGATGATGATGACGATGATGATAATGATGAAGTTGATGATGATGTAGCAGTACTAGTAGTAGTAGTATTTTAGGCGAGATTACTCGCGCACACACTAATATAGGCACGAACTAATACAAGTATTATTGATACCAACATAAAACTAGACACTAATGTTCAACTAGTTAAACGCAAATATACAAGAAAAACATTGGTACTTTTAAGATTGGATACGAGTGAAACATTGCATGAAACCGAATTTTTACTGCCTTTATGCAATCAATCCAAATTAAAGAGCATTCTCTACTTTCACGCGTATAATTGGATATAAATTTGAACATATGTCCTAAGAATGAACTTGAACTGAAAATTCTGTCGGATGTTATATCTAGCCTGCTTCGATGGTTCAGTACATAAAAAGTCCAAAATCTTAGCATAGCCAGTTTAACAAGAAAAGTAGGTAATTACAACAACAACTTACTTTTGCCAACATTGGCAAACGATCGATCTTCCTGGCATTTAAAAATCTGTTTGAAATTATACACAATTGTAATGTTCTTTTAGTCAGATTCTCCATACACTGTTATTCTTTTGTCTGAGAAGAAAAAAAACACGAAATAATTTGTTGCTTTTTATTGCAACACTTGCATTTAGTTCACTTTAAGATTTAAGCCACGGTGGTTTTTCAAGCAAGACAACTATGTTCATCTTTTTAAAGTTTTAAACCCAATCGTTTGTAAAGATTTAAGTTTGTAGTGACTTACGTATTTTTCTCTTTTTTATCAATCCACATAAAACTTTTCGTATCGTCTGTGTTGTGCCGATGCAATCAGCAATCAATTTCTTTTGCACGGAAGAAGAATCAATTTCATTTAGAATTAATTCTCTAAAGCTATATCAATCATCAGGAACATTTGATAATATGTCAGCAGTTCTATTCTACACCCAATATCTTGTACCTTTCATCATACGTTATAATAATGAACAGGGTCCAGTTTGTAGCATTTCACACAGATCTTTGCAAACTCCTCAAAAATATCATATACTATTAATATATATTTCTTTACGTAATAATCATATATATATATATATATATATATATATCCAAGTGTTTTCAACTTGAAATATTCCATGACATGTTTAAACTATCAGCAGTTGTCATTTTATGTATTCGAACAGATTGCATTAAAGCATTTTACGATGAGTTGAGGAAGATTGCAAAACTAGTGCATAACTAATTAAAACCGAAAAAGGCAAAACATATGGTGTTCATGGAGAGAGATGGAAAACATTTTCATTCAACAAATATGTTACATCTGTGAGACACGTCAAATACTTCTATACAATATGTTGCTCAAATTACTCTATGTTTATATCTCCTGTGGATTGATTAAATATATAAATAGAACCCTGATGTGATGTGTTTGAGTGGTTTTTATTGCATAGGATTGTCCTCAGACACAATAATATATTGAGGTCTAGGTCGACCTCAGTCAGGTATGCCTTTCGCATACCACCACACTGTGCTTCTGGGACGATTCCACGTTTTTCTTCAGCACAGTTATTCCTTTGTGCATTAGGTTTTCGTTTCCAAGCAGAATCCTGCACAATGGTACTTTTACAATTACAATATATAACATTCAGAACGTTTTAATTAGTGCTGATAGTCCTTGATTTTTAAAACAGAACCTTCTGATTATTTTAATTGAATTACCTACATTTTAATATAGCCTTTTCTGTTCCGATAATTTAACGTGTCCATTGAGAAAAAATACAAGCATTGTTTTACAAATATATTCATGTCCGTGACGCATATTTATCTATGATGACATTAATGTTTAAAAATCTTGTGTTCCAACGTAATATTACCTTCTAACATTGTAGTAATTAGAGCCACAATATTGAAACATAATTAACAAACAACAACACTTAGTTTCCTTTCTATCTGAGTAATTTTCATTTGTTTGATGTAGTTTCTTTCCATATTGCTGCCCCCCACCATAATCGAATATTTCATTCACATTTAAGTATATATTAAAGTCATTTTCAATTTTGTGAAATCCTGAATGTTTTACCAGACATTGTTTAAACCAGAGACTGCATCTATCTAAATTTAATTTCCGTTGTCTTTCTACTTGATCACTTGGTGCATTTAACATAGATTCCAGAGCATAAAAGAAGTACCTACCGACTTCAGTTTTCATGTTAATACAAGCTTTTTATTTTTCACTCAGCCAGGCTAATGTATCTATGAGCTTAACATTAATCTACGTGCATTGGTAAAGAGACAATCCTGTCACGCATCCTTTCTGTAATTTCTCTTATTTTCAGAACATATTTTTGAAACCAATATGTCAAATAAACGTTTTATCACATAAACCAATTGACCTCTCTTCAATAGATTTAGAAATATATTTTGTAGCAAAAATTTTAATACTCTGTTCTCTGTAACGCCTGCGTCATTACCTATTTCTAATCAAAGCCAACTTGCACCAAGAAAAAAAATATATATTTTTACTCAGCTATTATAGAGTACTTCCGATTCATACTGAACTTCGATATCACGGTGCTAATTATTTTCCTATAGACCCTAATGCTAAAGTTTTGTTAAATAAGTATACTTTATGCCCAACTTTGGCAGGCGCATCATATACGGTCCAAGACTTAAATCCTTTTTGTACGACCAACTGAGACCTTGAACGCATGGTACCCAGCGGCACTTAACAGAGATAACACTGCCAGATTTTGACCGGATTGAAGGACTAGAACTATCAGGAATAAACTCTTGCCTTGATATGAGGCATAAATAACAACAGCTACAACTCTTTCAAAATAGACCAATCACAGGTAACCTTACCATTCTTCTCGTATTCTATTCCCATAAATAATTAGTAGCATTACTCTCTGCAGCACACTACCTTCCTACACTGGTGATAGTAGGCGAATAAACTATAATCTGCTTCAAAATTAATTAAAATAAATAAACTGCATTGAGTGTCGTCTCCAAGTACTGGAAAGGCCTGTGTACTGTTACTGCTCGTTTCAATAAAGATCGCACTATGAAGCGTATAGTAATATTCAGTTGTCAGCAAGAATCGCCTATATGCATGCAGGCTGTTATAATACCTTTAACACAAACATGTATGACTTTTTGTGATCAGTCATGGCTTTGAAAATCTCCTTCTCAGTAGCGCTTTACTCAACAGTTGTACGTCACGGGTAGCGTGCAATGTCAAATTTCACGTTCACATAACAACTACTGCTATGCTCAGTCCAAATAGACTGTGCACTGTTGCTAGACCTCAACTGTACCTATGCACTAGATCATACTCATCAAAGTAAAGAAAAAACATCGATATAATATTTATCATATTATTTGAGTAATCTACATCGATTTCATTTGCCACTTCACGAACTGCTTGTTTGAATTCACGTTTGAAACTTACCTCGATTCACATATCCATCAAATATCTATTATATAATGCTTTTATTCTACCGTACTGCTTGCATTATGAGATCTCATCATGCTCCTCATGAATATGGTAATATTTACTATTTGCAACAATGATTGACAGATTTTATAGTGTAAAGTGGCGTACAAAGTCCGATCAATCGAATCTGTTTTGATATAGAATGTATACTTTGTATAATATGTATTGTGCACAGAGAATATGATTTAAAGTGAATGAAATGAAGAAATAAATACCTAACATATGTGTGACTTTGGCTTTTCACTAATCAAATTAATTATGTTGCATGAAGTTAAAATCTGTACCTTATATTAATAAGGTCACATAATATGGTGCTATATGAGTAAGATATATTCTCGTATTGCCCATATTTACATTCAGAGGGGCGACTAAAAGACAGACTCACACTGAAAAAACAAATTCTTTTCCAACCCGTTCGTAACGCACGCCCACCAATATTTTATTGACAAACAAAAATGGACATTTCTATTCGTACGTATAACGTTTCCAAAAACTTAGAATCTGATTAAAACCGTTCATCAAACCTCTGTTCTTATCCCTGAAAACATTTCAATTATAACACGCTGTTAACCGAATTTACCAAACTTCGAAGGAGATGGCATATGAAGGATAGAGTGGTCTCGTAATAAATGTCACGGTCTGTTGGCTTGCACAATAGATTTAATAATGTGCACTTTGGGCATAGCTATTTTGCGTGGAGAAAAGTCATATCTGGTATAAAACTCATTATTACAAACTTTAGAAACAGTCCCATTAGTTTCACGTTGTTGCTACCGATCAATATCCAACGGTATTGATCGTATTCACCGCTGCCTTATATGGTAAACACGTGCCCGCCTTCTGTGAACTACTTCTGGCTAGAGCTAAATAAAAATGTCTACAGAAACGTCGAACGCTGACCACGTCATAAATGTGACACCAACCAGAGGTCAACAATGACAGTATCTCTTTCCACCTGACGCCAGTGCCAGAGAATTTGCTGTCTGAAAATGATGATGTTTGGCATTGCTTTTTATATACAACAGATCTAGAAAATATCGTTCATCCTAATTAATAAAGAGAATCCAAATGTCTCGTGTCCTAGAAATAAGAAAAGACAAGGTGTTGTTTATGCGTACTGTATCCTGTAAGTATGTCGCATATTTATCACAGTATACTTGCCACCATTTCAAAATCTTCTTATTAAATACTTGTATGACAAGTCTCCAAGTCTCAATATGATAAGTCTCAGTACTAGTCAAAATCAATACTAGTATAATAAGTCTCAGTACTAATCAAAATCAATACTAGTATAATAAGTCTCAGTACTAATCAAAATCAATACTAGTATAAGTCTCAGTACTAATCAAAATCAATACTAGTATAAGTCTCAGTACTAATCAAAATCAATACTAGTATAAGTCTCAGTACTAATCAAAATCAATACTAGTATAAGTCTCAGTACTAGTCAAAATCAATACTAGTATAAGTCTCAGTACTAGTCAAAATCAATACTAGTATAAGTCTCAGTACTAATCAAAATCAATACTAGTATAAGTCTCAGTACTAGTCAAAATCAATACTAGTATAAGTCTCAGTACTAATCAAAATCAATACTAGTATAAGTCTCAGTACTAATCAAAATCAATACTAGTATAAGTCTCAGTACTAGTCAAAATCAATACTAGTATAAGTCTCAGTACTAATCAAAATCAATACTAGTATAAGTCTCAGTACTAGTCAAAATCAATACTAGTATAAGTCTCAGTACTAATCAAAATCAATACTAGTATAAGTCTCAGTACTAGTCAAAATCAATACTAGTATAAGTCTCAGTACTAGTCAAAATCAATACTAGTATAATAAGTCTCAGTACTAGTCAAAATCAATACTAGTATAATAAGTCTCAGTACAAGTCAAAATCAATACTAGTATAATAAGTCTCAATACCTAATGTTCTATCTATGTGTAACATCCAGCTCATACAATGACAAATCGTGTAGAAAATACAAAATTTTACTAATCTTTATTCTTGCTGATATGAAATCTATGTATTATGTTTGCAGTTGTATCGAAGTAGGCATTTATCGGCATGAGTTATCTTTCTTGTGATACTGTATACAACATGTAATACTAAATTTATCGGCATGAGTTATCTTTCTTGAGATACTGTATACAACATGTAATACTAAATTTATCGGCATGAGTTATCTTTCTTGTGATACTGTATACAACATGTAATACTAAATTTATCGGCATGAGTTATCTTTCTTGTGATACTGTATACAACATGTAATACTAAAGATAAATAGAAGACAAAAAGGAAAGATGATATGCTTCTTATAATTAATTTTCTCAAATATTGCACAGTTTACAAATAAATATTCGTTGTGAATGTCCATACTGTCAAATGAAAACAGAGATTGCAGTAACATATTTAATATCAATAGTAATGTACTATTAATTTAAGTTAAATGAATATTTCGTTATAACCGTTATAATTAGTATTCTGCTATAACATATGTCATTGTAACGATACTCCAGTCAATGAAGCCTCTATGCTCATCTTCAGAAACAATACCAAAGTTCTTTGGTCTAGCCATCCTGGGTCACTCGGCCTACATCGGCTTTCATTGCTATGCAATGGAAAGCCAAACCAAATTATATATGCAGATAACTTTTGGGCAGGCCGAGAGTAGGTCTAGATTTAAATGTTTAAGACCCATATATAGAGGGTCTTATATGAGAACTCGTTTCATTTGAAATGACCATAAATGTAACATTCTACTTATAGCACGACGAAAAATACTGATTTTATTTTACCAAACCGCGGAATAGTGTAGTGAAATGATTTTGAAATACATTCGGATGCCTCGGTCGTTACGACTTTCATATGCAAGACGCTATGACGTCATTTGTGACGTCATGAGGTATTATTTCGCGTGTTACATATATGGTAATTATGATAATGGACATATTAAATAGGTAAATAACACAGTAGTCATGTAATAAAGTTTATTATGCACTCCAAGCCGAAATAATATTTAACAAAACATCATCACGACTCAGACTAATTAATAGAAGGGATTTTTCTTTCTAAATTGCTAAGTGATCCTAAAAATCTTGCGTTAGACATGATGAGAAAATACATGTATATGAAAATATGTGGAGAAAGTAATGGGATAATCAGAAGGGCAAATATTTAATAAGAAGAAAAGCAGAAACAAAACTGAAGATCTTCAATTGAAAAACCACGTGTCTGTCTCCACTCACTATCATTACACTCGACTATGTTGCCATAGTATTGCCAATGCGTAAAATAAACATACAAAATATTCATAATATATTACGTCATACCCACCAGAATTATATGAAGAACTTTAAATCATTATTATCTATCAGGTCTATAAAACTCAAACAACTGATGTTATTCTTCAGTTTCCATCATTTTAAGAACAAAGCTAGCAAGACAATTCCGCTTTGCTACATTGTCCAATAATTTAAAACTTATATAAAACTCAGTTGATCAAACCCAGATAAATGTGACCCTGATGACTCAGTTGAGTGTACGGCGAAGGGGTGTCTGAGAAAGTGGTGTGGTGGGGTTCTATTCGGATGGGGGTATGGCTATATGTAAGTCAACAAAAAATGAAAGAATACTAATAATAGATTAATCTAAGATCAACAGATTGCGGGAATTGGGCTGTCCTATTTCACCACCATCAATAAATTCTAAATCGGTGTATTGGGACTTTATAAAATGTTTTTTTTAAACATACAAACGTTGGTATTACTGAGTTATTATAAACCTGCTTGTAAATTTAAAAAAATACAAATGTAATGGTGAATAAGGCTTTGTGAATATATTTTATTTCACACCTGATAAACACAAAGTTTTAAACTATTGTGTTGAGGTGAAAACATGAAAAAAATTTTTACTCAAAAATTAATACTGAATTTTTCAAAGAACCAACAGAAATGTTCAAGAACGTCTCTCTCTCTCTCTCTCTCTCTCTCTCTCTCTCTCTCTCTCTCTCTCTCTCTCTCTCTCTCTCTCTCTCTCTCTCATACTTTGTAAGCCATACGATGAAACGGAATGGTTGGAAATAAGAGGCTACAAAATTATAGTACGAAACACAACTAAATGTGTCAAATAACTGCTAAAGGATCTCTATACTTTTTATTATGTAATAATTCAATTTTAAAGATTACAGGGAAAAAAAACAAGCAAAATTTTACCAAGTTAAGCGACGATTCTTCCTTTGGAGTAATGCTAGCTTTCAAAACGATATTAATTAAAAAGCTTGTCTAAATAATTTAAACATCGAATACGAAGTCATATCTTTAATGTATTTTAAAAGTTTAAGAAATTCATATTCAAACGCAGTGTGCGCTTTACTCGTTGTTCAAAACGTCAAACTTGGAGTTGATACTCACCGGCATGTTTACCGAGATGGATGATAATAAGTATCTCAAACAAGTAGAACACTCCATCACCTCCTTTCATTCTTTAGAGAACGTCCCAGATATCCCAAACAAATTGAAGGGGTCATGCACTTTTCAAGACAACATTATTGTTTAGACGACAAAGCATGTACCATCACCTGTAGTGTTATCTCCTCAAGCGTTCTCCTTCTTTTGAATCAATTAAATTGTCGATTAAAACGACTTACATTTAGATTTAAATGTATGAATAAACACAACCACTAATCAATGGTACAATGACTATAACACAATCGACAGTCTTGCCCAGTCATTGTGTACGTTGTGACGAAAACCGCACAGCAATTGTTTCGGTAAGATCTCCTTGCGCACGGCTTCACAGATGAGCGAATTTCAAAAGAGACGATTCATTTTTAAGTCATAACTTTGGCTTTGTTTTTGCTACAGACACATTGTTGATCGTTTACACGGATAATATAGCACGAAAGTAGCGATAGTAATGGACTATTTACTACTATTATTTTCCTAATGGACTATTTACTACTATTATTTCTCCTAAGTTACCTGTTATTACCAGAGACATTTTTATTTTTTCAAGGTATGCATTATGTCAGTAGATGACATGCTCAACCAGATCAATGAGATGAGATGTCTGTAACAGTTCAATTACGAATTTAAATTTACCTCTAGGTGTAATGCGAGGGTAAGGGACAAGTTTGTTGAGATTGGCGTAAAGAATAACACAAAATAAGGGAGGGGGAGGGAAGCACATGCTGTTTTGACCGTTATGGTGCGGTTTTTATATTACAAGCAAAAGTTTCGAAAAGGTTTGTTTAATCCATTCATGAAAGAATCTCTAAATACCTGGTGGGGTTTTAATTTTATTTCTTGATTAGATTGTAGAAATATGCATAGGGTCAGTATTCTAATCAATGGGTTTTGCTTAGATATTAACAAATGTTATCAGGCCAGTAACACACGCTAAGTAGAAGAAAAAGATGATGATGACGATGACGATGACGATGACGATGACGACGATGATGATAATGATGAATTTGATGCTGACCATGTAGTAGTAGTAGTACTATTTTAGGTGAGAGTACTCGCCCTCGCACCCATATACGCATGAACTAACACAAGTACTATTGATGCCAACATAAAACTAGACACTAATTTTCAACAAGTTGAAAGCAAATATACAAGAAAAACATTGGTACTTTAGAAAAGTATCAAAAGTGGATGCCAGTAAAATATTGAATCAAACATGGTTTTTACTGTGTTTCCCATTTTGAAATCAATCCAAACCAAAGATTATTCTCTTTTTTCCCGCGTTTAATTGGATACAAATTTGAAGGTACGTGCTAAGAATGAACTTCAACTGAAGATTATGTTGAATGCTATGTCTCGCCTACTTCGCTGGTACAGTGCATAATCCAAATCTTAGCATAGCCAGTTCAACAAATAAAAGTAGGTAATTACAACAACAAATATCTTTTCCAAACATTGGCAAGCGATAGATCTTTCTGGCATTTAAAAATCTGTTTTCATCTCTACATAATTTTGCTATTGCTTTCCTGCGATTTTCCATACACTGTAATTAATTGGTCTGAAAAAAAAATCTTCTCTAAATAATTTGTTGATTTTTGTCTCACAAATTGTATTCAGTTTTCTTTTCTTATCAATCTACATAAAACTTTCCGTTCTGTCTGTTGTGTACCCTTGTAATCAACGATCAATTTCTTTTGCACGGAAGAAAAATAAATTTTATCTGTAATAATTTTTCTGAAGCTAACGGGTAGTCCTTGACATATTCATTCAAATTTAATGGAATAACGAAATCCACTTCTAAAATGCAACCAGTATCATAATAATCTGGTATTTAGAACAGATATTCATCTACAAAATTTATTTGTTAAACACTTGTCGATCGAAAGTTTTGTTAGATCGTGGCCACGCACAGATATTGTTAGTTTATAGGCATAAGAGTGAATAACTTGAAGCTGACCTTCCGCACTCAATATCATTTCTCAACTTTGTTGAATTAGAATTTGTGATTTTTGCTTCAGCGTATCTATGTGGCATCATGCAAATTCCACCCCTTATTTCTCTCTCAATCATCAGGAACATATCACAATCTGTCGACAGTTCCAATTCTGCATCCAATATCTTTAAAACTTGCACCATGTGCTATAATATAATGAACAAGACCTAGTTTGTAATTTTTCACACATATATTTATAAACTCCTCAAAAATATCACATACCATCAATGTATATTGCTTTACGTAACAGTTATGTATATCTCCAAGTGTTTTTAAGTTGAAAAAAATCCATGATATTAACTTACTGATAATTGTTATTTGACATATTTGAATCTTTAAGTGACGAGTACAGCTTTTCTAGTGGAGGTATGGCGGTTTCATTAAACCTTTCAAGGCTATTCAGGTATTCATATAGGTACATGTCTTTCCTCAAATATTTAGAACACCGTTTTGTGAGCTGTTTCAATGTTTCTAAAACCCTAAGCTAAAATGTAATTGTCTCTTACTTCGTTTTTAGTTATTGAACCTCCAGTGAATGCTGCCAAAAATTATGTGTATGTTCTCTGTACCTTGTATAGAAGTATTTTACGATGCGTTGGGGAAAATTGCAAAACTAGAGTCGAAATAATTAAGAGTGAATAATGCACAATATATGGTATTCACGGAGGAAAACGAAAAACATCTTAATTCAATAAATAAGTTACATCCGTAGCAGATACGTAAAACACTTCTATACAATCTGTTCCTCTGTAAACTATAGGTTTATATCTCCTGTGGATTAATTAAACATATAAACAGGACCCTGATGAGATGTGTTTGGATGGTTTGTATTCTCTTGGATTGTACCTCCGGAACAGGTCGCCTCTATCACAATAATATATTGAGTTCTTTGTCGTTGCACCAAAGATACACTTTGCTTCTGGCACGATTCCAAGTTTATTCAGCACAGCTATTCCTTTGTGTATTAGGTTTGCTTTTAAAGACATAATTTTGCACGATGGTACTTTGACCATTAAAGTACATAGCATACAGAGCGTTTTAATTGGTCTTGATTGTTCTTGAATATACAACAGAACCCTTTCATTATATCAATCGAATTTTCTGCATTTTAAACTAGGCTTTTCTGTTCCGATAATGTATCCGGTCCATTGAGAAGAAAATACAAGCATTTTTAGAGATATATTCCTGTCCGTGATATTGATATATATATATATATATATATATATATATATATATATATATATATATATATATATATATATATATGTATGATGACAACAATTTGAAACATCTTATATTCCAACGTAATGGTACCTTTTATCTTTGTAGTAATTAGAGCCACAATATTGAAATATAACTAACAAACAACAATATGCATTTTCATCTCTATTTGAGTAATTTTCTTAGGATTGATGTAGTTTATCTCCATATCGCCTCCCCCATCCCACTCCAATATTTCAAAAGTATTTAATATATCAAATTCATTTTCAATTTTTAATATCCCCAATTTTTACCAGACACACTTTAAACTAGGTACTGTATCTATCTATATTTTTTTTTCAAGGTCTTTCGGCTTGATAACTTGGTTAATTTAACACAGATTCCAGAGTATATAAGAATCACTTGCAGACTTCAATTTTTATGCAATACAAGCCTTTTTATTTTTCACTCTGTCAGGCCAATTTATATATGAGCTTTCCCAAGCTGTTGACATTATGCAGTGTTAAATAGACTATTGTATCAAGCATTCTTTTTGTAATTTCGCTTATTTTTGGTAAACGTTTTGTATGCAATATGTCAAAAAAACGTTTCATTACATTAACCCTTTTACCTCTGTTCAATATATTTAGAAACCTAGTATCGTAGCAAAAATGTATATACTCTATTCGCTCTACCGCCTGTGTGGGTCATTTCTTGATTTTAAGGGTAAAGACTAGCTGTAGTTTTACAGAACCAAGCTTTGTTTATTATCAAAACCACAATTAAAGCATTTTTTTAAATACTATTTCAATGTAGTTGCGGCAATATCGTGTCTTATTATGAAACAGTAGACAGGAACATTGACACGTAATGTAAACGTATATTGTATGTACCTGATTTAGAATATGTAGCATTTTAAATCTTGCTAATGGTTTAGACCACAGTATATAGTAAATCTTTACTTTGCAAAATAAATATTTTAACTGAAATTACATTACAATCAAAGATAAATTAACATTATTGAAAATGGGTCAGAACATGGTCTGTATTAAAATATTAACTTTTTCAATCATTGTCTTGCTGCAGTACAAATCAATGACACTGCTATTCTTGATACTTACGAATGAAATTCCTCGCCGGCTAGTTTGACGAGAGAAAAACATTGATATGTAATGCAAACGTATATTTTATATTACTATGTTAGAATCTGCAGCAATTGTATAATCTTACTTATGTGTTATGACTCTTGTCTATAGTAAAATCTTAAGATGCACCCGGCTAATCTGGCGATGAACCAAAGCCAGATCTTCCAACACTACACTGTACTTACTTGTACGTCATTCTGAGTTGTCTAGTACTTTTAATGATTTTCAAAACACGCCCTAGTAGTGCTGGTCATGTGATTTTTAATTCTTATTTTTAATATCCTCGTATCTCTATATACGCATATAAACTGATTGACCTAGGTCTCATATCTCATGATCTTGCTGGTCTAGTAATTATTTCATTTTCATTTTTAATGTTCTTGTTTAACTACAATACACCATTAAACGCAAAATGCAGGGCCGGATTATCCATTGGGCAAGGTGGGCAACGTGCCCAGGTCCCCCGAGGCTCAAGGGGCCCCGGACCCCGGTTTAAGGGGCCCCCGTATATTATCGTATGCTTTTCACAGGCAGTGTTTTTAACAGTACTGTAACTAAGGAGCCCCGGTGCCCAGGGCCCCCAAAGGCCTTAATCCGGCCCTGGCAAAATGTATTGGTATAAATCTCGCAATATATATATACTACTTGCATAAATACTCGGTGTTGCTGAAAGATTCGTTTTTATTTTTACCATCAAACTCGTTTTTCATGCAACGTGGGGGGGAGTCTGGGGGTCAAGATGATACTATTCCGATATAATGGATGCATTATTAAACTATACAGTAAATCAGGAGGTTTCTTTTCAATAAATTCCATGTACACGATCGGTTCCTTATCTGTGATTCTCAGTACATGAATATGTCTACAATTTGGAATCTCAGATTTGTTACTTCAAAGCAGGTATTTAACTCTAAATCATTCAGGAAAGATTAGAGACTTTGCACTTTTGCTTTGATATGGATATTGTTACATAATGATTCAAATTATACTTCAAAGTAACTTAGTTGTATTGGTATCTAGTCTTCTGATCAGTACATGAGTAGATGTAGGAATTTAAATTTATTGCAGTACATGAATGCATACCTTTTCTGGCCCCTTTACTGCACATCTCTGTCCACAATACTACGGAGTGGTCTCTTCCCCATCCCCCAGGTTGGCATAAGCCTCTTACGCCGAGTAATAAAGACTTACACGCTCCAATCCCCCGGGGGTATCATAAGCCTCATCAGTAGAAGAAGAAGAACTAAGAAGTTATATGCTCCCCTCTCCTGGGGGTATCGTAAGACTCATAAGCAGAAGAAGAACTATGGAGTTATACGCTCCCATCCTCCCGGGGTATCATAAGCCTCATAAGCAGAAACTCGTCTATTGCGATGATTTATTCTGAATTTTTGTTTTTTGAACTTCATGACTCTAAATGGTAATTGAAGTTATGTCTTACAGAAGGCATCCAAGTCCATCTAAATGTACTTATTTATGCAAGCTTTGAAAATGTCCAAATGGGAAATGCAGATTGAAGCGATATACATGTTGCCATAAAGTTGATGTGTAAATCAGTTAAAAATTTAAAGTAATTCATAGCTAGAAAGAGGATGTACAATGCCCATCATAATCGATTTGGTACATATAAAATACGAATTATAAATTAAACAGATAACACATCCACAACACTAAATTTTTATTAAAAACTCACAAAAGACGTATAAATAATATGTTCAAATCAAAGATTGGTAACAATAAATAAAAAGAATACAACATCCACAAAACAAACACTAACCACAAAAGACAAGAGAACACCTGGACTATTGCATGATAGAAAGACAGCGGGAACTGTATAAGCAAGAGTTACAAATGTAAGAATGAAAGACGAAATAATTGACAAACGGTGTTAAATAAGTAAACTTCGTGTATATTTTGGGTTGCTGTCAGATTACAATAGATTTATAATGCAAATCAAACCTGTGGCTATAGTGTGTGTGTGTGTGTGTGTGTGTGTGTGTGTGTGTGTGTGTGTGTGTTTATATATAAACTTTTCCACTGCACAAAAAAGCTCAAACAAAATGTGCATCAGATCTGATTACAATTATACTGAGTGAGTGCGCGTGCAGAAGTAAAATAGCTAAATATGTAGCATTCCATCACTTCATTTATTTTAATCTATGCAATCTCTTCAGCAGCAGATGTTTAGTCTTTTATCTAGTGATATTTTAAAGTTCATGACAAAGGTGATGAGGAATCGATACATTTATTCCTGCTTTATTTTCCTCTTTTAGAGAAGTTACATAAATCTTTATTTGTGTAATAACTCTATAGTAAGTAAGGTTAATAATTTATTTAGGAGTATTTATTGTATAGTAGTTTGATCATTGTGTCATTCGTCTCTAACGGAATCCTTTAACATGCACGATCTAGTAATAATATTGTATTATTATGCGGTGTTCTTATTGAAAAGCACAGATATTATACAAACTAAAATTCCGCAACTTATCAGCACTAATTTTTCTCTGTGATTTACCTTGTTGGATGGGGGCCCATGGTGGCCGATTGGTCTAAGGCGCTGGCCTTTACAGATCACTGACATCTCACCTCTGTCCGCGTGCGTTCGAGTCTCAGGCTCGGCCAACGTGGGTATGTGAGAAAGCTTGCCAGTAGCTTCCCATGGGTCAGTTGTTCTTCCCGGAGTTTTCTCGGGTTCTTCCTCAGCCACGTATAGCCTAACAAGTGCTGAAAAATGGCGTTAAACCCATAACAACCAACCTTGTTGGATTCTTATTTCCTTAATTTCCAGCAATTTGCAACATGACTTGAGCAAATTCGATCATTTGTTTATAATTCAATTCGTCTTACACATTGTCAGAATAGGACTAGAAAGACATCCTAATTATAAACATGCGTCCTCTTTCCGGGACGAAAACTATCACCATCGTTTCATTTTTTTTCTCTAGTACCTTTTGTGTGGATCAATGCACAATATTTAATATTCCATTATTATCACGATCGATTCTTATAGCAGGAAAAAGTCTGTATCATATTTATTTGAGCACCGACAGCTTGAATGACGAGTTACTTGTATGCCTTGCTAGTTACCGTTTCCTATCAGCGACAAATTACACAGGTAATTTTCCTTTAAATTTTAAGAGATATGTCACTCACAAATTCGGTATGTTTATTCTACAATCCGGTTTGTTTAATATTATATCTGGTTTGTAATGTAATTTTACATTTTGATACCCTTCCTCATTTTACTTTGGGGGGCCCCTGGGGGCCGAGTGGTCTAAGGCGCTCGCCTTTACCGATCACTGCCATCTTACCTCTGTCCGCGTGGGTTCGAGTCTCGGGCTCGGCCAATGTGGTTATGTGAGAAAGCTTGCCAGTAGCTTCCCGTGGGTCGGTGGTTCTTTCCGGGATTTTCCCGGGTTCTTCCTCCACCAGATATGCTGGCCGCCATGTATAGTCTATCATGTGCTGAAAAATGGCGTTAAACCCAAACCATCATTTTACTTTGTATAAGTGGCTCGTTGCAGTTCCATCGCAACCCCTGACATGCTGCATTAGCGATTTTTAATACAATAAAGATAAGGATATTGTCCAATTTTAAACATACTGGTAATTCCGTAGTAAACATACTGGTAATTCCATAGTTAGGACTTCAAAGCTTGGATAAAAGACTTATTGTATTCCGAAGTAAGATTATCTGGGGTGGGTGGGTGGATTTTCCACAACTGCTCCTGACGAAACGAATGTCAGATACCAATTCTTAAATTTTTCGGGAGCTCTCGTTGATTGATACGTAAAGACTTAGTTAAATTTGACATAAAGCATATTCTCTACAATGTTCTTCACTAACTGACACATTACACGTTATCTTATAAAAAGGGCCTGGATGATAATGAATAGAAAGTAATTGCGATGTTCTGAGCGTTATGACTGTTCGCAATTTTGACATTCCTATTATTTTGTGAGTTGGAGTTTGAATATCAGGTTATTTAGCAGGTTTGAAGTTGTTCCATTGTAAACTAATTGAACGCTGCATGCTTTACCTTTTTTTTTTTTTTTTTTAGCTTTAGTCTCAATAGCACTTTACAGTCCATTGGTAATTCCATAAGAAAAAAGATAACTCTCACATCCTCGCATAAAGATATGACAACTCTCACATCCTCGTATAAAGATACGATAATTCTCATATCCTGGCATATTGGGTAGGTTCTTTATATGCTTCACACATTCAAATCCATGGCAAATCTTGAAAAGAGGCAACTTTTAACTGTCATTTCATAATTATCATCATGAGTTTTCCTTCTGATTGTGTGATACTAGGTCTATTTTATTTAAACTTTTCTCACTTTTAAATGTCGGAGTTCGGTAAAACATTCTCCTGGAGCTGGTGGGTCTTGGTACGACTTCATATAATAATTCCGGCATACATAATGGAATGTGCAGTAAAGTGTGCACATGCTTTTTAGATTTGATAATGAATGTAAAGTTTTTTATTTTTCTAGGTTTTCTGGGTACAAATTTACTAAGTTCCTTTCCTTTCACCACTTCCATTTCATCATCCTTCATGTCTAAATCATCTCTGAGTACAAATGTACTAGGTTCCTTTGCTTTCACCACTTCCATTCCATCATCCTTCATTCCTAAAGCATCCCTGGATACAAATTTACTAGGTTCCTTTGCTTTCACCACTTCCATTTCATCATCATCCATGTCTAAAGCATTCCTGGCTACAAATTTACTAGGTTCCTTTGCTTTCACCACTTCCATTCCATCATCCTTCATTCCTAAAGCATCCCTGGATACAAATTTACTAGGTTCCTTTGCTTTCACCACTTCCATTCCATCATCCTTCATTCCTAAAGCATCCCTGGATACAAATTTACTCGGTTTCTTTGCTTTCACCACTTCCATTCCATCATCCTTCAAGTCTAAAGCATTCCTAGGTACAAATTTACTCGGTTTCTTTGCTTTTGCCACTTCCATTCCATCATCAATCCTGTTTAAAGCATTCCTGGGTACAAATTTACTAGATTTCTTTGCTTTCACCACTTCCATTCCATCATCCTTCGTCTTTAAAGCATTCCTGGGTACAAATTTACTAGGTTTCTTTGCTTTCAAAACTTCCGATCCAGCATCCTTCATGTCTAAATCATCCCTGGGTACAAATTTACTAGGTTTATTTGCTTTCACCACTTCCGATTCATCATCCTTCGTGTCTAAAGCAACTTCAAATCGTATTGTCCTTGTTTCATCCTCTTTTGCGAAAGATCTTTCTCTCTCTGGTTTCGGTTTGATGAATCCATTTTGCTCTTTTGCAGTGGATGTATTTGATTGGACTACATGTGGTTCTTGTCCCTCGATGTCTCCATGCGACTGAGTCACTTTCCCATTATGAGCACATTTTCGGCACATAAATGCACAGCATCTACAGAAGAGTCTTTTCTTAACTACTATCACAATGACTATAATCAGGATAATCAAGCCAACGAATCCACAACCGATTGCAATAATATACTTCCTGTCTTGAATCTCACTTCCAACGACGATTACTGTAAAAGAAAATGAAAATGTTGTCCCATAAAAAGATCCCTCAGAGGTGAAAAACAAGTTGTTTTGAAATATTGTAGATGTCACCTTTATTATATGACGTAGAAGACATGCAAATCTTTTCATGCAATTGGGCAAGTTCGTCGAACAAGAACAGTAGCTCTTTTTCCGTCCGTTTGACCTATTGTACTTCTGCATAGTCTGCAGACCGGTGGTTACAAATGTATACATGTATAGGGTTTACCTGGACATCAGCACTGTCAAAGCTATATAGTGCGGAATAAAAGTCAAAGAGTAAAGATGCTTACCTTAATTAATATATTTTTAATGAACTCACAAATTTAAAACAAAAACTTTCAGAATTTAAGCAATTTAGGAAAATCGTCCAATTCAGTCTACTTTGTGCACTGATTTAACAATAATGACTGATAGTTAAAAACGATTGATCATCCATTGATAAGAAGTACAGTCAATATATTTTTGATCATGAACAGGTGTTATCAGAGGGTAAATGGCAGGTATAAATTAGCAGACTTAACAGTCAAAACTGGCTTCTACACCAGTGAATATCAACTTTAGATATTGTTATTATTCGCCCGATCTTTATATTAAAGCTGTTGAAATCAGCACTCGACATTACATTAAGTTGAACTTAATTGTTGACTCATACAATCAAAATGTCAACAAATCTGAGTTGAATATAAATAGTTCTTTTCAGAGCGATCGGAAAAGGTAAGTTTCAATTTGAAGACCAATATAGTTAATATTGAGATACGTGCCAAAATTTAGTCCAACTATTATTTTTTTATCTATGGCAGAAGCGAGAAATTTGTGCTGGATTATAAACGAAGGCTGCTATTTGATTTGACGAGTGGATGAGAGCAGAGAGCCGTTCATCAAACAAGAAAGATGCAATTTAGGGCCAATTTCTTTTCTTTTTATGAGTATCGTGATTGACCATTAAAGTTCTGTTAATGCTGTCAGTTTAGGGTGATTAAGAATTACATATATATGTGTGTATCGAATTCAGCACTCTTTCAAAATAGTGGCAGTCTTAAAGACATTACGGTGGAAGTACATATAATGAGACAAGGGATGAATACTGTATGATAATAAAGTTACAGATGTTATAAAGTTTGACAAGAAAATGAGCTGCAGTAGAAAACTGTTCGGTCAAGATGGGAACGAAATTATCCGACACTGACGATATCCAGCGGTAGCATACTAACGGGAGGGGGGCTGACGGGGTGGTTGCCCCGGGCGCCAGAGGTCTTGGGGCGCCAAAACAGCTGATACAAATTCGGGACTCGTATTCTGGCCCTTTGGGTCATCATCGTCGCCCCGGGCGCCATTTACCCTTAGTACGCCACTGATATGCAGTGAGGGCACAGATGTGGGAGACGAACGTTAATTTTAAAATTCTTCTAGTCACGGGAGACAATCAAAAACATTTATTATCGTCAAGAGAATAAAACAGATGAAACTTTTTATCAGTCATTTTAGACATTGTATGGGTATCTGTTGTCAAATGGGACTCAAGTGAAGGAAAATGGTTGGCGCTCATTTATATTAAAAATCGGACTTTCAATTGCACAGGCACAAGGAGACCGAATACTCAGCTCACTGAATTGAGTTGTAGGAGTTGTTTCCCTTAGCGTGCTTTGCACCTTGTACTCGGTTACGGTAAACACGTCCAAAAAGCCACTCGGAAATATTGGCATTTAGTTGGAAATTTCAGACTATGTTTTAGACGTGTTTTTCGGTGTGAATGATTCCTAGTGGTCACCAACCTAGGAATCAGGACGATAAATTTACTTACGATGCATTGGATGCTTTAGATTTATTTTAACCGAGTACACTGTACAAAAGCACGGTAAAGGGAAATAATCCAACGATTAATTTAAAATGAGTCAAGTATTCCGTCTCCATATGCCCGTGATCAGTCGTTCGATTTCACGGCGCTAAATCATAATTTCGATCACTGAATACCACCAGTGCGTCGCAGATATTTGCTAACTTTTTTACTGTGGCTCTCGACATCATGGAAAATTCGTAACTTTATGACACACGTGTATTATATACATATGACACACGTGTACTATATACATACGACACACGTGTATGATATACATATGACACGTGTATGATATACATATGACACACGTATATGATATACATATGACACACGTGTATGATATACATACGATATAAGTGTATTACATACATATGACACACGTGTATTACATACATATGACACGCGTGTATTATATACATATGACAGACGTGTATTATATACATATGACACGTGTATGATATACATATACTGTTAACAAGCAGATTAAATATAATTGGGCGGGAAATGGAGTGTCTGCCATGAATCTGATATTTGGGAACACATGTCCAAAGGGAAAAGATTATATAGGCTTTACACGAAAATTCTAGGCCATTATATAGTAATTTATAAATAGATGAATACTCATAGAATACTAAAATACTCGTAGAAAGGAAACATATGAAATAATGTTTTAGATTCGTATAAGGTGAAAGTAAGACCAGATGAGAGAGTAGAAGGAGTCCATAACTCAATATTTCAGCAAGAAGAAAGAAAACGAATTGGAACAAACATTATAGGTTGTATGCTTACCAGTCAATTGAATGAATATAGTGGGTTACTTTTCTATATGCCAAATGTTTGGATACAAAACTATTTACTGAATTTATAAGTTAATGATCGTTTCAGTTTTTATGACAATTCTAAAAACATCGAAGCTTTCAGTTATAAATAAGTATTTTCATTTGACATAAAATTACACGTCAGAGGAGAAAGAATAAATGTAGAAGAATTGAGGAAACAAGGAAGGGTACTTACCGCAAGTTTCTGAAAAGAAATTAAAAAAGAGAGTACTAAATCATCTTGACAATCATTTTAAAAACTGTACACATTATTTCTAATCGTCTTTTTTTTTTAAATCTCATCCTTACATGAGATACCCTTCATCTACTCCTGCTCATGGTTCTACTCGACAGAAGTTACAATACAGTACAGTTAAAGGGAAACTAATTCAGAGAACAATTATATTTGTACGAATTAGATTCGTTTTAATTATTGTCTATTTTTAAAATTCACTTACGTCCTTTTGAAAGGGGAAATCATTATATCCAGAACAAACGGGAAACGGCAAGTATCAAATAGAAGACAATTATTGTGAAAACTGAGTTACAAGAACATACCGCTGCGTAACGTACTGCTGGTACAAAGAAATTTGTAGATTATCATTACACAAGTCAACGACAGAAAATCCAAAATGGACTATGTAGATTGTGTACTGACATTTTGAAAAAGAAACATCCCAAATATAATTTTTTTTAAGAAACGTCAATTATTTGTGCCGATATTTTTAAAATCTTTCATAGATAAATTCCCTTACTTGTGATACTGAAGTACTGAGTAATCAACCCTGCTGATTTCACGTAGTTGTCGTTTTGGTCGAAATGACAACTTCCCGGATACTCCGTTGTATATACAATATCTCCTGATTTCTTGAATGCCTTTTAAAAGAAGATTTGAAAAACACTATAACAGCTTGGATTAATTAAATAGCGAAAACCCAAAACAGGCTGACTGTGAAATAATTCAAAGGGAGCTGGTATTTATATAAATAGGTTAGAAAATTAAAATTCCTTTCATTAGAAGCCTTTTCTTGTCATCTATTTTTAAACACAAGTACTTGGCCATACATTTCAGTGTGTGTGTGTGTGTGTGTGCGCGCGCCCCATTCGAGTAAAAGAATGAATTGATATTGAATCTACAAGTGGTATGTGTTTAGTGTTAAACTATCCGCATGCAGAGCAATCAAAACTGGATAGAATATGTATTGAATCCGCGTCCAGAAGGAAACGTTGTTCCTCCATCAAAGCTCTCTCTCTCTCTCTCTCTCTCTCTCTCTCTCTCTCTCTCTCTCTCTCTCTCTCTCTCTCTCTCTCTCTCTCAAACATGTATATCATAGCAGATCAACTTTCATGCATATTCTACCCGTTCTGACTTTTCTTTACGACTAATATCTGCGCTAAATCTTTACATCTAATGATTCTCTGAGATAAAGAGAATATATATATATATATATATATATATATATATATATATATATATATATATATAAGGGATCGAATGACATTCTTAGACTTTAATAAAAAACTTGATACGTGTCCATTTAAACTGGACAATTCATAGTGTCGCCTGCATTCTTTTACCTCTTATTCATAACCGTAATCGTAATTCTCATGGTTTTATCGACATAACCATTCACTATGAATGAGACAGATTGGTAGTCGTGTCCATGAAAATTCAAGCGCTTTTTGAAATAATAATAGTGGGGATGACTATCTAAATCTACCACACCAGTCGAACATAATTGTTCTTCTTTGCTTTTCAAATAATGTATTCTGAAAATGTGATTACCCATAAGGCACAGTATCAAAACTGTCAGAATACTTACATAGCAGACGATCCTGTATGTGGAGCCGCTAACAAGTGCGCTGTCATTGTTGTACACGTGGACGTAGGTCACTCCGGTGGAAGAGTTACTCTGGTGGTACAGGCAATAAAAGTAGCCCCCAGCTGTAATATGAAATCAGAATGTGAACCTTTTGGTAGTCTCTAGCAGCCATTGTAAATATTAATTATCATGCAGAAATAAATTCAGACTAAAGTGATCTTGACCTAAGACATGTTGGCAGTAGTTAATGGGATCACTATTGTAGGAAATATGCCACTATAAAGGGAATCTTGGACTGTGTCTATGGTCGGAAAGGGGAAGTTAATGTCAAAAATGTCCATAGGTTTAACATTGGGGCCCACTATGTTGAGAAAGGGGAATTTAACATGACGGTCGGTCAATATGGGGGAACGGGAATTTAACATTATGAGCCACTCTAAGGACGAATGGGAATTTAACATTGAAACCAACACACATTTTTACTACCCTGATGATATAAGGGGCAGCCGGTGCCAAACGCATTTTATGTATAAATATCATGCGATTTTTTTTTCAATTCAATATGGCGGCCAAAAACTTTCTTATGACGTCATAACCACAGCAGAATTGTTATGACGCCATGACCAGAATTAGACCTTTTTAATGACGCTATGACCAGAAGACATCCTAGTCAGAGCGAAGCTCACGCCAATCACAAGCCAAGACTACCCTAGCAAATCTGGTCCCTGAGGTGATAACAGGTGCAAAACCTGTCAATATATGATAGAGACAAGCACATTCTCTAGCACAGCGACGAGCGAAAAATTGAACATACATGGTCCAAACTGAACGTGCAAAACACAGAATTTAATTTATCTCATCACATGTAAGATCTGCGGCCTTCAGTATGTCGGAGAAACTGAAAAGCTACACAAAAATAATCAATCTTCACTGATCTGATTCGATGACAAAGAAGCTGGACAGACGTCCAGTTTCAAAACACTTCTCTTCCCCTGGCCACACTTTCAGTGATGTAACACTGACAGCAATTGCTCACAAGCCAACTGGAGTTCCGAAACCAGGAAAGAAAAATAATCTTACTGGATACGCCGCCTTAGAACACTGAAACCAAGCGGCTTAACCCATCAAGACTCGAAACAATACAACCACACGCAAATAAAATCATCATCTGTTTACAGCCACCACATTTTCAATTGCATAATTTATTAATTTTGCTGATTAGTCACTCACTCACCCATAATTATTACTGTTTTTTTTTTTTTTTTTTTTTTTTTTTTTTTTCTTCATTTTTACCTGGTATTATTATTACTATGGTCATTACTCAACTGACGGACCAATGAAATATCCGGGATATAATCTGTGGTTACACCAATTTACATTTAAAAAAAAAACGCGGGGCTATGGCTCCTCCCTTTGTAGGTCAAAATCAACTAATTTGCAGCATCATCAGTCGAGCTTAAGCCAACAAGACGATACATCGAACATTTTCAAGCTATAATTCCCTTAGAAATAGGTATGTAAACTTTTTATAATTTCAACGCTTTTGTGTGTTTATTGTTTGTCTTGTCTCTGTTTTGTGTTTGCCTTTGGAAAAGACTCAGTGAGAGTCGAAAGCGCTTAGGCTCGTTAAAAAGTACTTTGGCACTTTCGTTGTCAGTTTATTGCATTTATCTTAATCAATCCCTGACACACGCGATCCCTTGCTGGAACCAGTGCACTTGAAAGGACTCGTATTCACCATATGATTTATTCTCTCTCTCTCTCTCTCTCTCTCTCTCTCTCTCTCTCTCTCTCTCTCTCTCTCTCTTTCTTTCTCTCTCTCTCTCTCTCTCTCTCTCTCTCTCTCTCTCTCTCTCTTTCTTTCTCTCTCTCTCTCTCCTTGAAAGGATTGTTATTCGACATATGATTTGTACTCTCTCTCTCTCTCTCTCTCTCTATATATATATATATATATATATATATATATATATATATATATATATATATATATATATATATATATATATATATATATATATAAAGAGAGAGAGAGGTATCTATGTTTCTATGTTGGCCTGGAAAGGGCCGTTGGTTACCCTTGTGAAGGGCTATGGTTTTATTTTTATTGAGACACTCGCTTGAGTAGCCGCAACTCCCAGGCTGAGTTCCGCATGCCCCAAATCTGATGGACCATCGGTCTCCACCACAAGTATTGATCGAAACAGTGAGGCTAAAGTGAAACTGTTTAGCCTCACTTTATCAGTCTTAAGCGCTTGGAATAAGGGGTTCTCGCTCTGCTTGCCAATGTTGTTGTTGCTGTTTTTCCTGCTCCTCCCGACACTGCTGGAATAGCAGCCACTGCTCCTCAGGCTAGCTCCCGCTGTTTCTGCTCCAGCTTCAACCTCTTCTCTTCATTCCATACACTCTTTTCTCTTTCCATTTCCTCCTCCATCACCTCTGCCAGCTATCCTTTCCTCGTTCCAAAGTAAATTTGACTCCTTTGGGACAATCGCTTATTCGGATGTACATCCATCACCTCTGCACGGTCTAGGACGTGCTCCACCGTTTCCAAATACAGCCAGACCTCATTTAATCATCCATGCTTATGCTTTAGCTCATTCTTCTTTTATTGTCTTGTCTACGATGAATTGGAAGACTGCTATAAGCACGGATGTAAATGAAAACATTAGCAGACGTAAATGAAACCGTACGCGGTCGTGAAAGAAATCATCTTTGACGAGACATGCAAGTGAGAAGGAAAACATCCCTTTAGAAAGTCAGTAATAATAAGTGAGAATGGAAGAGCATCCAAAAGAATTTAAAATACTTGATTCATCATATAATCACAAACAAACAAGCAAACACATTTTCTAATGCAAAATTTGTTTTTGTTTTGTAAAATAAGTCCCGATGAATCTGTCGTGAATAAAGAAAGAAGACAGAGAATTAGGGCAGTCCCTCCGCTCCAACCGCAATATTTTAATTCTGAAATTAATGCAAATACCAATGCAAAAATTATTTTCATTCTCAAATACAGATACAAACACAAATGCAAACATTTAAACATGATTGTATGTACGACAACACTGGTAAGTGAGGCCTGGATTCCAGTAATGTAGGACAGTTTCGTCTTGCCATCGATGGACACTTCGTTTCTGAGTTAAAGAAAAATAGATATCCATAATTATTACCAAACCACATTTCTATTTTTGATTGTTTCGAGGAAAATGGGAGCCAAAACAAGACAGTAACTGTTCTAAAGGAAAGCTAAGGCTTCGTAGATGAAGAAATTACACACAATATTGGTCGCACAACATCCAATCCTATCCATGTAAACACACATTATTGAACTGATTCCACACAGCATATCTTCTTATAAAGTCTGTCATATCGTCTTCGATCAGAGGTAATCCATACGAATTAAAATGTTTCCCTATCTTGTCCTTGGAAAAGTAGACAGCCACCAGATGATATCACTGTCGTCAGTGTTGATGACATAAGCTCGAACGTCTTTAGGTTTCTGATGAGGAAGTTCATCTTTAGCACAAACCACTGGATTCCAAGGAGCTGTGTACGAACTTGCGTCAGGAGGTAATAAAGTTCCCGGCTATTCATAATCTTTGTTTCACACAGATAATAATAGATATTGATTTCACACTTGATTTTTTCTTTAAACTGGTCTGTCAAGTAAGTCGAAGAGCGGTAAGTATTGGTACCCAGATGAAAAAGAAATTCCATGCTTTTCGTCTCTAAGTCAGTCCATGGAAGTTTCGAAGGGTCTATCAAGTCTGCATACTTTTATACCACTCTTTCAAGATTTTCTTCTTGACTCATCACTAAGCAATTGTCGTTTTGTATTTGACCAGGAGCATGATTTTTTTTTTCTTTGTGTGTTTTGTTTTATCCAAATGGTTAGCAATGCGGTATGCGTAGCGTGGCTCTATTTCTGGCCATCGTGACCCTACTGTTTCCTTTACTTTTTCTTCTTCACCAATACTTTGATGTTGAGCCTGTAACTGCTGTATTTCTTGTCTTCAGCACCCATACCAATTGCTTCGTGTTCCATTTATTTTAATAGTCCAGGATCAATTCTCGAGGACTGTTGATTTCAATGCAATTGTCAAATTCTGCAAAGAAGATCACGTTCTCTGTGTTTTCGAGGGCTAGTACAAACTGAAGTTTCACACGGAGTTATCCTGATTTTATAGGGTGGAAATGTCTCTCGTCAATACCTAAGTCAGGGGTGGAATCGCATCTACACAAACACCCACCCACCCACCATCCACTCACCGAATAATTATCGTACGAAATGTCGTGCGTACTGTTGTTACCCAATTCTCCGGTGGCTTCAAACAGATTCAAGTAAGATTTTAAGTTATTATCTGAGCAAAATTATGTTAAATGGGTTTCGTACTCAACATTGGTCATCCCGGGTGGCTTCTATCTTAGAAACGTTGTAGTACTGGAACTTGAATGGGTTCTAATCAATAACTCCGTTGAATGCAGCATTGCTGACTATGCCAGTGAAAAAACATTTTTAGGGAGTTGACCCTGGAAAATATGATCTTCGATCTTGGTTCGAAGTCCAGTATGGAATACTTAGCCGTTCTTCTGGTCAGAGCCTGGCTGATGTTGTGTCCTACTTTAGGTAAGACTTCAACACGACGCACATATAATCTGACTTCTTCGAGGTTGGTTTTGTACTTGTCAGCATGGGCCTTCAAATGGAAAACTTTGCTTCTTTGATTCAGCTCAGACGTACGTCCACTCCATTCAACAGAGTACTTGGATTGCAACCGCAGGTCCAAATGCGAACGAGCCATCATTTCATAACTACGCCCTGGTTTAATTTTCTTTTGTTGGACGTTAAATCCTATATTGTGGATTGTGTCATCCTCAGCAATCAAAATTGTGTCGTTGAATTGCCCAGCGTGTCTGGTCTCCAAACCACACTAGCATCGAAGTGTGTTTTTTAGTTTATTTTCCGTAAGTCAGTAGAATCTCTAGGTAAGCTTGGTAAGTCTCGATGCTTCTGACAAGTTTATTGTTCCGATACAAATCCACTATGCTGAACAATGAATGCATGAAATTGTTGATGTGAGCCACTCTAGCCTCGACGCCTGAATTAGTATTGTCTGTTCTAACCCTACTACCTTGAGGTACAGGTAACTGTTGTTTTTATTAATGTAGTCTTTGGTATGCCCTTTGATTTAGAACTCGGTGGTAGCGGACATTGTTATATACGAAACCTGATGGAGTTTTATCCACAGGAAATTTTACTTTTCTTTGAACATTTACAGAAATCTAAGTGCATCGTCTTTCTCTTGTTATAATTTTGTAATCGAAACCATCAACAGTCACTGACGGCTCTTCATCCCGTTTTTTTATTTTTATTTTTATTTTTTTCTTGCCTTGTCAGTGTTGTCAAAATGGTGTTCTATGTCTCTCTCTGCCTTGTCCTTGCTGCTGCGAGGATGACTTATTTGTATTGTCAGGAGTTTGAACTAAGTTTACAGGTGTTTCTCGGGGTCCTAAGAGTTCCTTTTATGTCTGGATCAACACTTTTTTTCCTTGCATTCAGTAACGCTTGTTTGGGAATCTGTTTGTCATGAGTACGTTTTGGGAATTCTTTTCCGTGCGTCACGGCAGCATTTTTTAAAGCATGGATTTTTGCTGAACAAAAGGTTTTTAAACGGGCGCCATAGTACAAAAAAGCGATGAAAATATACCACCAAAAACCCATGCCCTCGTTGTCGTGAGATACGTGAGTTACAGCTCTGTCGATAATAATTTTAGAAAATGTACTTTCAATGTGACTTTTCCTTTCGAGAATAGAATATTTTGTCCAAGATTTCCTTTTATACCAATATTCACACTGTTAAAATACAATTGGGGATGCACACATTCTCGGCGACGGAGATACGTTTTTCCACCTTCATCGTGAGTAGTTATTGCAAAATCCACTGTAAAGGGAATTACTCTCAGCAACGGAACAGCTGTTTCTCACTATGTTGTACTCGACGATATCGGAGTACATAAACATCTGAGTTCTTCATTCTATTAGACAGGACTTCGAAAATACTTGCAGAATCGGTTGCTGCTGTCTGTGTCTTTCAACTGAGGAAAGAGGTTTGTGTTTCTACCCAGAATAACAAAATAACTTACAGAAATATTACTTGAGAGCTCAGATCTATTGGTTTTGTCGAATGCCTTGCCAAATTGATCGTTGAAGATAGCTGAATTCGTATCGACGAGATGTTGACATTAAATTAATATCCTTCCGAAATTTTATTTCATATATATTCAAATCGGGCATTGACTGGAGCTGGTATTTCTTATCCTTCATCGTAAACGCCATGATCAATTTTGTATAAGTATTCTTCGTTTGGTATTTCTACGATAAAACTGATTTGTTTCCCAGTGATATTCAAGACTTGAGACAGATGAATGATTTCTACCAAAGCCCCTTCCCAGTTTTCCTCGTGGTCGAGTTGTATTGATTGAGGTCATTTTGCCGTGAAGCGAAATTTAATTGTTGGTGGGAAACACATCCAGAAAACTGTCAGTTGGTAAAGTAAAATGAAATCGATTATTTCGAGATCGCTTTTGTTTCCGAGGAGTCACCCGATGTCAAAAGAGAACAAACTTTGCAACTGTTCCAAAGGGTTGCTCTGACTTCAGTGGTCGTGATTGGAGTTTGCGTAGCTATCGTTGCTGCTACTTTGGGAATATTTCAACGACTAGAAAAATGGTCCACATTTGCTTATGCGACGCTTTTCGGCTTTACGTGTTCTTTGATCGAGAATGTTTTCAAACTTAGGCAAGTAAATGGCTACTTGTAATGGTTCTCCGTTCATATCTTCCAATTTGTTTACAGTCGGGTGACGTCCACAAACGTGTCCTGTCATCAGAAACAGTTATGTCGTCCAGTTGCGTAAATATCATTTGTCTAAAATGGGTTTTGCTTATCCAATGCGAACCCAATCTCCTGTTTTTGTTACTTCTTTCCTCTTGAATTCCTTATACGTTTCCAAACAATCGATCAAACACTGCCACTTCATTTTGGACAGTCCATTGTTGTTGTGCACATCTTATACTGCGATGGTACGACTAAATGAAAGCTTTCACAAATCTGGTAACAGATCCATGTATATGAGGGTATGTTAATGTGTATAATATTTATACATACTTTCTTTCAAGGTTCTTGGAAAACATTCTACGGTATCAGCTTTGGTCTCAGGATTTTCAATGCAGAAAAAAATGAATGTATCGTGTTTTCAATTCGTTTTGAAATCGTTCATGGACAAATTCAGTGCCCGTGTCTGTTTGCCAATACAAAGGGTGTCAGCCACTTTGTTTCAACATGAATGTAAATCCTCACACTAACTCCAGATTTGATTTGGAAGTCAGAGGGACGACTCAAGGCTATTTTGAAAACTCATCAATCACACAAAGCAAATATTTGTAACCTCGATTGTATGAAGCCAAGTGGGATAGATCCCCTAAATCGACTTACCATTGATGATCGATTTATGGGTGCGTTACTAAACAGAAACATATCAAATTATCAAGCTTTATGATTCTGACATTAACAGCGCACAAGAAATGAACTTTGAACACAAACTTTCAACAAAGTCACTGGACGATGATATACATGTCACCGTGACCTCCTTTTACAATAAGGATGTAATACTTATTAAGATGCACACTGTCCTCAAACTTCGTGCGTTTAGGAAGGATAGTACGCATATAGCATGCCAAAAGTGGTCATTAGCTAAGTATAAAACTTAAACAAAGCCACTAAAAGGTGAAATATAGGACAAGGCGATTTTTTTTTTAAAGAAATTAACACTAAGAGAGATGCATATCATCATAAGATGTCATGAATTTAGCATTAACATGTCTGAAAAATGAGCTTAAAACACAATTTAAACGAATTTATTTCAGCTTAAAGTGTGGGCCTTAATAACCTACTTTTGTAATAGGATGTGGTGCTAATAAAGATGCATCCCTTTACCACGTTTCTTGATTCTAGATAGGATAGTACGTACATACCATGCAAACAATCTATTTGGTCATGAGCTAAATGCAAAAACCTAACCTATCCCAGTAAAATTAAAAATGTAGGTCATTGTGACCTTCATTTGTTGTGCCAGTGTGGTACTAATAGTAACACATAAAATGTTCTAATTTAGTGGTTCTAGCATGATCAGCGCTTGAGAAATAAACATAAACCACACAAAATTTAACCAAAGTCATTGAAGTTTGAAATATAGGTTAAGGTAACATTTTTTTGTAATGAGAGTATATCACTCATCAACATGCAATTCTTCACAAAATGGCATGATTCCAGGTATAACAGTACGAAGACATAGTACAAAACACATATGTGTTCATGAACTAAACGCAAAAACGTAATCTATTCCAGTAAAATGTGAAATGTAGGTCACATTTACCTTTTGTTGTAAGAGTATGGTACTAATAGAAATGCATATAATCATCTAGTTTATTAATTCTACAATGAACAGTATTTGAAAAATAAACTTAACGTAAAATTTAACCAAAGTCAGTGAATCGTGAATTATGGATGACAGTGACCTATATTTTTAATGAGAGTGTATTACTCATCAAGATGCATCCCCATACCAAGTTCATGAATCCAAGTATAGCAGCATGCATACTGGGTGCAAAAAAACCAACAATAACATATGTGGTCATTTGCTAAACGCACCAACTTAACCAATAATGTACAAATACTGTACATACACGTATAAGGTTAGCACCCACCCACCCCCTCCCCAGGGATATAAAATCCATTCCAAACTGTTGTCTATGGGCTAGGAAGAAAGAATGGTTGAGATACAGTGAAGCTGAACAGATGTATATGCTTTTATAAGTGCGGACGCTGACGTCGACGCCTGGAATAGTACAATAGCTCGTCTCTACTTTGTAGAAGCGAGCTACAAAATAAAACAAATAGTGATGATTCATGTTTCGACACGAGATTTGATCAAGTATAAAACAATATTCTGGATTCGATAAAGTATAGGACGATATTCTGGATTCGATAAAGTATAGGACGATATTCTGGATTCGATAAAGTATAGGACGATATTCTGGATTCGATAAAGTATAGGACGATATTCTGGATTTGACAAAGTATAGAGCATTATTCTGGATGACTTTTTTGTTTGTGTTTTGATTTGTTTGCTTTTTTCTGTTTGCACACATTAAGATGTCCTTGTAAACAACATCCTCATTTTGACTAGGGATGTGAACAAGTATAGGACGATATTGTGGATATTCTTCTGTGCACACATTAAGATGCCCTCGTAAACAACCCCTTCAACGCAGTTACCTGGAGAAATCACTTAAACCTTTGAACTTCAACTACTTTTAAGAAGTAAGTCTGTTTTTGCATATCTCAATGGTAGTGTAAAGTTTGTTGGCAAAGAGTGATATCCTGAGATATCATATAATGATTTAAGCTCTCTCTCAGGCACTCTACTTCTCCAACGTCATCGTCATCGTCATCATCATCATCATCATATTATTATTATTATTATTATTATTATTATTATTATTATTATTATTATTATTATCCAGGACGGTTGAATGGTTCCTGATCCTATTTATTTCATCAAAGACAGAGGAAAAATAAATTTAAAACCATGAGACCTCCTCGGTCTCGATTATCAAGACTAATGCTAGTCCTGGGTGTAATAACATAATTTTGTTTTTACTCAAGTCAATGATTTCATTGATTATTACCTGTTAACAGCAATATCCTAATGTAAATCAAATATGTATTGGTATACTCACATGAAAACTTTATGGTTGATGAACACGAGTTATAAGTGTAGTTCATAGCGGTTCTATCCGAGCATACGTTTAAGGAATTGCCCGTGCACTGATTACCACCGGAGGAATCTGTCACAGTGAAGTTACTGAAGGTAGCCAAAAAATCATTAGGACATGTCGCTGTTGCTAGTTGAGAGCCCACCGCATCTGTAGAAAAATATTATATAACTTCGACATTCTATGGAACTTTCAACACATAATACTTAACAATGGAAGACTTAAAATTGTATGATTCCATCTGAGTGAAATTACGCTACTTACTAGCGAATTTGACCTTTCTGGACCCATACGAATCACACTTTTCGGCTAGTTATCTGAAGTAAAAGCCGAGAGGCTGAACTCATTAAACATGCTATTTCTGTTAAAGCTTTAGCCCTGCCTCCAAATTAATGCAACCAATTTTCTGTACTCAAGGAAATATCAGAGAAAACCAGAATGATTTACTTAGGAAATGCAATGAGCCAATACTACTTTTAAGCAACTTTTATTTCGTGCTTATTGTGTCGGGATTACCATTACAAAAGTATTCAAAATCGAATGACCAGAGCTTAGTAACAGAGTGTATTTCCTACAGAAGCACATACATAATTTGAAAAAAAAATGCATTGTATTCCAAAAATTGACATGTTCTTCCAGCCGCCTCTAAAGAAGAACAAAATCTCCATCTGATCTCGTGGAACATAAGTAAAACAAATAATGTATTTTACGAAATATCCTTTGATGAATAAGTCATTGATAAAATATTGGTAATTGGTATTGGTGAACTTTAATCAAGATTTTTCCAATTTTCGTTTCGAACTGAGCTTAGCAACGATATGCCTTTATTTAAAGTGAAATGTACAATGTATAACTACATGCGTTCCGCGCCTTCCACCTATTTAGTACAGGGGTGTAGAGATTGTCAATTCGTTTGAAATTAATTGTTGGAGTTGTTTTCATTTACCGTACTCTGTACACTGTATACAGTAAAAGCAAATCTGAAATCTTTGATGCATCATAAGTAAATTTATCGTCCTTAATACTTCCATGCTGCAGTTTGATTTCATTAAAGATAACTACTGGTGCGGTAAAGATACAAAAATCACATATGTTAATTTGATTTATAAATAATTATGAATATATTGACAAACTACGAATCAAAATAATAAATTGTAAATTTTCTTACTGAGCTCAGAATTCGTTTTAGACTGATATAAAATGACATTTAGTACGTTATTTTTATTGACCAATCAAATTGACGCTCTGAATTGCGTGACCTTTTGACCTCCCCTTTAGTGTCCCCGAGAGTTTGTTTTCATTACCATAATTCTCCTGCCAGAATATAAATGCAAAGTAGCAATGGGATCGGACTAAAATTTTTTGAACTTCTTGAGAGTGCTCTCCCTTACGTAGTAGTTAATAAAAATGCATCAAGCAGCACCTTATACTTAGATGCGATATCATGATGAGAGAAAGAGACCTCAAAATAATTTTGAATGGAAAGAAGAATAAACGACTATAAATAAGGAATAAAAGAGGGCAAATACATATTATGAGAGCAAAATAACAAAAAGTTACAGAAAAATAACTGAAGAGGAGAGAGATACCTCGCAGGAATGGTCAAAATCTAATGGTTTCCCTTATATAAGTCTGAGATTACTTCAAAATAAATTCTTTATCCAATGATGTAGTTTTGCTGCGTCGTTTAAAAGTATTAAAGCAGTACAAGGAAGAATGGACTAATAGATCGGAAAAGTGTAATTCTGTATTGCTGGGAATCTGGGCCTTCAAAGGCATCTGAAACCACAATAGCATGATATTTAATTTGTTAACTTGCATCGGAATAAATCTGCTTTCAAACTTCTGCAATTGAATCTCAGCTTGTTTAGAATAATAATGAGTTTTCTATCACATTTGCTGTAATAAACGGGCACTTTATCACTTAAGGACAGAGACTGGGGGATGTTTGATGGAAGGGAGTTCCAACACTTAGTTGTACTAAGATAATATGATGAAGAAAACAAAGTTCTAGCCTGTAAGGCGTAAGTGTCAACAAATCTATATCTCTACGGTAATAACTAGATACATTACCAGCCAAAGCTGGAAATATATCACTTAAATACGAAGGGATAATATTATTCACTACTTTGTAGAATAGAGAACGTTTTGCAAATTTTCTTCTTCAGGTCAAAGGTTCCCAACCTTTCTCATAGCTAAGGATATTTCTGACTACATAGACTAGTAAATAATTTTAATGCGCACAAGATGTCGGCTGAGGCGAAGCTAAGCAAGATACCCGACCACGTATCAAAAGCCTTAACGTATTCAGACATATCAACTGTCGAATTTGAGTTCATACTTTCAGATATGAAGAAATATGAACGAAAAGAATACGGGCCCGAGTCGAAAAGAGGTATGATGCAACGAGTTTTGTTTTTCTTGTTGGTTTCAACGGCACTTATAACACATCATTGGCTATATCATGCCGAGGAAAAGGGGATAATTTCCCAAGGACACATTGAGGCAACCGATCCGGGCTTGCCTGGGCGGATTTTGAACATGCGACCCATGGATTACGAGTCTGACGCTCTACCAACTGAGCTACTGTGGCTTTCCATGATGCCATAAGTGAGGAGGAAGAAAAGCACTGATACATAGAGGATAAGAAAAAGCGCGCATTGAACTCTTAAAAGACGCTTGGCAGAGCAAATCGAATATTTCAGTGTCATATGTAAAAGAACCAATAAGGCAGGGTGAGACAACTCTCATCGGCACCACCACCATTGAATACAAAACCAATTTTTAGTGAATAGATAAATAATCTTAACAAACGCATCAGTCAATGGTCATACAGATAATAAAGGAGAAAAGACGGATCAACGACCTACCGGTGCGTAAGGGCCTCATTGGCCTGAAAATGTTTCACCAACAGGGGGATTGATTATGCAAGCGACGGGACCTGCAGTGAAAGTGGATAGCCACAAGAGAGTACACAGATATACAAGTGCTCGCCGTAGTTGATATAGTTAATAGCTGCCTTATAACCGAAGGTATAACTGCAGGAAACCTGGATATGAGTGATAATACAATCATTGGCTATACAGAACACCTCCACTGACGTAGTTTCTAATGGTTACCTAGATAAACAAAAGAACAACCGATATCGTATTTATCAGCAGAATAACGTCAACCGCATTCCGATAGGAACTGTTTATGAAAATTCAACTAAAGTATAGGAACTGCCCGACTTTACTTTATGACTTCTCACAGCCGCTGTAATGTAACGGATTCGTATATATATATATATATATATATATATATATATATATATATATATATATATATATATATATATATATATATATATATATATATATATCCTAGTTAGCAACCAACCGTTGGCTAGACAAGCCGGCAGAATATCTGTATCCCTACGAAGACTTGGGTATATCGCGGACTGACTCCTTGGCAGTCAGCGATAGCTTGCCTTTTCCAGGGACAATGGTGATATATATATCTCTGATGGTAAAACAGGAGCAATGAACAGTTTTTAAGCTTATCACCTCCCCCCTCCCCCTTCAAGGAAATAAATTGGAGGGTTCAAAACGGTCAAGTAATAATAGATAAGAGTGGAGCAACATAGCAAGAAAACTCATCAAGGCTATAAAAGAGTGTGTGGTAACCGTTTACACACAAAGAAGACTGCCTGACAAGTGAAGTGTACAGCAAAGATTTTGTGTTTGCAAGGTAGTTTATTTTTAAAACATTTGCACCGACTCCTTTGTCATTGATGTATTCGCGCCGTTGCTGGTAATATTGGTGTATGTGTTCCAATTAGGAGGAATATGCACAAGATTTGACGGACATGCCACAGGACCCGGAAAAAAAGAGATGGCTGAAAAAATGTTATGGTTTGGTGTTTTATGACACAGCAACACAAGTAGGTTATTTAGTGCCGAGGAAATTGGAGTAATGTGTCTTGCCCAAGACACACCACTGTAGCCGACCAGGGCTGAAAATATAGACCTGAATACAGAGTGACGCGCTATCACGCCTAAGGCTATTCCTTTTTGGCTGGATAAAGATGGAACACTGGAACTAGGAACAACAGGAGGGCTTGTATACTTACTTTGTAGGGAAAACAGTGTATAACCAAAAAATAAGCTATTTTAGTTTTTAAAAGGCTGCATAAAAAGGTATGCTCAGACCCCTGATGCCTCTCTGTAAAATTGGAATTTCATCAGTATTACTAACAGTTTCTCTTACGGTTTACCTACATAGAACAATATCAGTAGAGTAGTGTGCATTATGTATGTGTATAATTACTAAATTATACGACCAATTTACTATGACGATCTCTTGACATAGGCACAAATCATTATTCTTGGTATGGAATTAAAATTCTCAGGTTCATTTCCTTGTGACGATTTTTCAAGTTGGAATTTATCCCAACATATTACTCGAAACATAAAAATTCAAAATCGGACGTTTCGATCTACAACGCAAAGTTTGCAGTTGCAAAAGTCTATTTGTGTCATCAGTTATTGATTCAGGTGAATCACCATTAAATTCAATACTACAGTGCGTATGGCAAAGGATCAGTTCTCGCTGCGTACCAAATGTCTCATAGGGCTAATATGTCACTAATATCTCGCAGACAGATGCAAAGTTTTATTTATTATGTCTTTGAAATTACTTCACAAAATTATCTTTTAAAGATATCTATAATAAAGAAGAATTCGCTTTTTTCTCTCGATGTATTAGCGCCATATTTGCCCCATGGTGACAATTGGTATGCGGCGAGAACCGGTCCATGTTAGTTTACATGCGTGACATCATAGGAATATATGTATATTGTCTCTCCTATAGAAGGTAGACGTTCCAAAGACGACGCTACGGTCAATCCAAATAGTAACTTCAAATGAGCCAAAAGATGAGGCTAGTGAGAAGTTTGACTTATTATAGTACAATCAAAAACGTATTGAAAAGTGTTTTGTTGAAGTATTCACGCTGTCACAATCAAAACACGCTTCAAGCTCGCATCTGGATAAAGCATTTTTGCGGTGTTTTCTTCTGTATTTATGTTCAAACTAAATTTGTGTGTACTGACCTTCCTTTACTAGCACGGAGAAATCAGACTTGTCCGTCGGTGATTCTCTATTACAGGTTACAGCTCCCGTGACGTTCACCGATGTTGGCCTAACGAACACCCGTGATGGTATTAATAAGCCAGTCTCAATTGCTGCAGGACAAAATTCAAGGTTTAAAATCTCCATAGGACGTTGTAGATACATAAATGATGATACTCAGGCGACCGGTGGATGGTTACTTTATTTATCATGAAATGATATTTATTATGGTACATCTGACTTGCAGCAACAACCAAAATAACGTATCTATTGACATCATTCAATAGACTCCATAAAGATAAGCTTAATAATTGCATACAGGAATTTATCACATGACGCTAGCCTTTAATAGCGTCTTGACGTTGCGCAACACCCAGCAACATCACCAAGCAACGTCACGGAAAAATACAAAGTCTCAATGTTAACTAATGAATGGAATCATAAACCGCGTTAATTTTATATGACATGTATGGAATTCGTTGAACAGTTTTGCAGCAACCAGCTTGTGGAATATTATTTTACTCAACTTGTTTTATAAATTTCATACCAAATGAGCACTCATGTAAGATTCTCTATATACAAATAAGAAAGAAAAAAAAACGCTTACATTTCTCATATAATGTCTTGCATCATTTAAGCAAACATTTGAATTTTTATTTTCACAACATGAACTTTCCTAGTCCGATAAATCAGCTCACAAAGCTGTATTGGTACGTTATTGGTTGGGATTTGATCTCACTTATTCATAAAACATTGCAATTATTGCAGACAGAATTATCCGAACACATTAGTGCACGTATCAATCGTTCTAAGACACTACTAGAATTTCTCGCGGCTATTTGTGACTATTACGTTTCAACAACGCCTCAAATTACAAAATGGACGGAATATTTTACATTGTAACCCTACTGCTCAGAAGTAAAAACATTGTTAACTGATTTGTTAATTTTGTAAGTGGGCATGTTGTTGAGCCGTGACAATAGTCACATGACGAGATATTTATCAAGTCATTGTCAAATGACAAATCTACAGACGCTCGAGTCACAGGACCAGAAGAACCCTTTTAAATCGTCGAAACTGCATCTGATTCGTCCATCGATAATTGCATGATTATATGAATAAACGAGATCATATCCCAAAGCACGAAAAAACTAGTACAGGTCTGGGGGCTGATTTATTGGACTAGAACTCTACATGATCCATCAAGTCATTTTATAAGACTGGGTGACAGTCTGATTGAGACAACACAATATAAACTGATTGGAAACTTTGCTCTAATCCAAGAGTAAAACCCCACATACAACAACGGGTTTTTTTTCTTGAAAGCACTACCCCAAACCCATACTAATATGTTCAAATTGCTGTGTCTTACTTACCGCACTGTATGCTGTAAGTATATTTTGTCGCAGAAATCCGTGTGAAATCGATACACAAATACGATGTGAAGTTTAACATAAACAACTCAAAGATGTTTGTAGCTCTGAAAGAGAAGAACAAAGGAAAGTCTTTATCATCATAAAGACACATATGTTACAGATATGGTTTCACATCCAAACTTTTATAATGCTGTCTTACATGAAATCAACATCAGTCATTGCTGTTTGGTGCACGGTCTTTTGAAATGACAAACATGGACTAAAACACATATTTGTATATAGCATCAGTATTATTCGTCCTTGGTAATAATAATAATAATAATAATAATAATAATAATAATAATAATATAATGCTAAGATACCTCGAGATAATTTGCACAGACTTTTAATTTATTATATATCACTATATCAGCGTAACTATCATCAAACACTTGATTCTTTATTTTTTATTTTAGGCAAAGAAAAGAGCCTAGACATGTGTGAAGGTAATAAAACGATTTCAATTGTCATCTGTTCATTAGATGATCCAGCAGACTGAGAATAGCGAGGGTGGTGTCATATCGCGAGTATTATATAGATAAAAAAGATAGCTAGCGATAGAAGAGGTAAGTGTTGTTATACTGCGTGCATTAAGTCAAGGTTACAATATATAGTTAAACCTGTCCTCGAAGACGCTCGAAAAGAGCGGACACTCGCAAAGACAAGATAGTAATTTACACTCCCAAACAGTTTCCTACACATTCCAATTATATATTTCCTCCAAGATTAGAACACTAAAGAATGAAGAAATTTGGTCCCAGAAATCAACATTGATCTTATCAGACTTAGTGACCTATAAACCATGCAGGGCCTAGTAGATGTTTACCCGTCCTTGTCTCGTATCAAGTATTATATCCCAAATCAAAGCTAATATTAGGTGTATGTCCCTTAATTACCCTTCGTGAATTTAATCTATTCTTTCCTACGAGTAAAGCCGCTCCGTCAAGAACCTGCTATAGTCAACAATGACATCATTCTTAATTTCAATGTAGATGTATTAAGTCGTATTAAAGAATGTTGTACTCACATCTAGAGATAGACCTAAAGTCCTCTGTCTCTAATTCCTTCAAATTTTGAAATTTCGCACAGAAATATCTACATAAAATACGAATTTGCAGACGGAGGAAACTGGATCTATTGCAGTAATGATCGACACTAAATAACCTATTTGTGTTGATGTGTCGTAAAACATCGAACCATATTATTGTAGTAATAAATAGTCGACATGATATCACCTGAAATTCATGTGACGTTAAGATATCACCTGAAATTCATGTGACGTTAAGATATCACATGAACTTCGTGTGACGTTAAGATATGACATGAAATTCATATGACGTTAAGATATCACATGATGTTCATGTGACGTTAAGATATCACATGAAATTCATGTGACGTTAAGATATCACATGACATTCAAGTGCACTAACTTAGGCATTATGAGTGCCAGAGTGGTAGTAGTAGTTGGGGGGGGGGGGGAGTCTGGGTTTCTTGCTTGTTAAAACACAAAGAAAGGGCATAAAGTCAGGTCACATGTTGCTGAGAGAGAACATAAATAAATACCCCTCCCCCAAAAAATGGAGTGTTTAAGATAGAGTTTGGACAAGGAACTTGATAACATGGTTGTTACACTCTTTTCTCAGTATTATCTATCCTAGTCTTGTAGACACTTCGACATCGTTAGCAGAACTGTTAAGAATTGGAAAAACCTTGTTTTTTTATATCCTCATGATGAGAGCCGGGGTGTAACAGAGTTGGTCCCTGATAATTAAGGATACCTCAGAAATGAGGACACTCTATGTCTAATGGGTTTCCTCTACTCCGAGATTTATATATATATATATATATATATATATATATATATATATATATATATATATATAGGAGAGAGAGAGAGAGAGAGAGAGATAGAGAGAGAGAGAGAGTTGGACTCATTTATAATAGGATCCTAAATCCGTAAGCACAAGAGGTATTCGAATTGTTCAAACGAATTAATTACAACCCAGTTACTGTCTCAGCTTCATTAACTTTCGTTGGAGTTTGTATACTTCTATTTGTTATGTTACAAATTGAATATCATACCCGTGCTTTGTACTGGAAAGTGATATCTTTTTCAAGTTATTATGGTAAAAACAGTGCCAGTTTTAATTACTTAACTATTATTAGTAGATGAGTAATAGAGTAACGGATTGTCTAAAATCAAAGATATGAATGTGTAATTTTTATATGCTGATCTAATGTAAACTATAATTGCAGGTGTTTGATGAACACCAATATCACATCGAAAATAGGTAGAAGTAGAAGTCAACTAATACAGGAAGTGTGCCACCTCCTTATATAGTCATACGCAACGCTGTAATCTCCATGCCCTAAGATCAGCCAGTAGGGAGGGTTTACCCTGGTAGTTGTAACTGGACTCAGGTCATAATTATTACTTCCGGGTCAGTACCCAGTAATGTAGTCGCAATTTATTTTTCGAGTATTTTTCCTCTCTTCTTTTGGTGGTTATCCTTGTCTTAGATTTAGGCATTCTTGGTATTGATTTAAAGGAAATGTTTATTCTTTAGAATATGAGTATTATGGTGTGATTGTCTGTATTTATTTTGGCGACAGCGCGCAGTGAGTTATCTGGCATTGATGCGTGTCCGGAAGGAAAATCTGTGACCCATGGAACGTTGTTTTCAGCCTCTCAAAACAAAATGTAGTTAACCGATGACAAGAACTTCTCCATGAGTTCATCTTTGACAAAATTTTGACAACGCGGCTTGTCTTGAAGAAAAACTTCACTGAAGTCTTTTTTTTTGCCATCCTTGTCACATAAAAACTGAACATTAGCTATCTAGCTATCGGTGACCTTTATATACTTTAAGACGAGTACTCTATCACATACAGAGAGAGAAAAACTGATAGCAATGAATGACATTAAATATTCTTTGATGGGTCGACTTGCAATATTTTTTAGTATTGATCTGTCAAAATTTGATATGAGATATTACAACAAACCATATGGGTTTCTAAGAGAGAGAAAGAGTTGTTGTTGATTTTGGTGTTTTACGGCGCAGCAACACAAGTAGGTTATTTTAGTGCCAAGGCAATTGGAGTAAAGTGCCTTGCCCAAGGACACACCACGGTAGCCGCCCCACCCTGATCCGAGGGGGGGATTCGAACTCGCACCGTTGAGCGACCGCGCCTCCTGAGAAAGAGAGAGAGTGACGGGGGGGGGGGACGACAGGCGTACTCGAGCATACTGTCGGTCAGAAACAAAATCATATAGGCAGAACAGAGAAGTGAACTTACTTGAGGAAATAGAATCCATTATATATACTTTCACACGTGAATGTTGCCGAAGTGACAACCGATGTCAGAACGACAGGGTAATTCCATAACGTGCTGTTTGTGAAATTCAGCGTCCCTTTCTCAGAGCTGATCCAATTACCTCTTATCGGATCAGGAAATGTACAAGCTGCACCTGGGAAATACAAATATGAAAAAGTATATATATATATATATATATATATATATATATATATATATATATATAGAGAGAGAGAGAGAGAGAGAGAATATATATATATATATATATATATATATATATATATATATAAATATATATATATATATATATATAGAGAGAGAGAGAGAGAGAGAGAGAGAGAGAGCGAGAGAGAGAGAGCAACGTGTAATTTATATAGAGACATGCGATGTAAAAGCTATGTTACACACTATATTGGTGAAAAAAAGGACTTTTAAAAAGCGATTGAAGATCCAAGAAAGCCACATGCGCAGTTAACTCGAAACACAACTTGTCAACCTTTACAGTTCAGCCGAATATTCTGTCCAGTCCCTTCAGATGCTGCCAATTGAGTCCATCAACTGATGGACCGACTTAGTACGCACACGAAAGGAAAAATACTAAATTCTGTAATTTAAGAAGGGGCTGGGAAAAATTTGGCCTAAACGATAACATCGAGCCTGCCGATTGCAATCTCTCCATTCTCACGGGTAGACACAAGTTCACATTTTTGCTATAATAATTCGATCTCTTGTCCTACATGAGAAAATTTCGTGACATACATGAACTTCAACTTCAATTATTATTATTATTATTATTATTATTATTATTATTATTATTTCCAAAAGCCCATATTTCCTCCAATTTGATTTGAGAAAGCTACATTTTACTATTTTCTTGCAGCTATTCTGTCGAAACAGATACATATTCTTCTATTCAATTTCACACAAAAATTTACACCTGGATGACACTATCGGTAGTCTTATATATACGAATTTTATAACTAGGTCTATTGGAGACCTCCCTTTTCTCTAACATTCATACGTGTTTACGATCGTGTTTTCGAGTGTAAGACAACGATGGGGCATATCTCTATGTTTCATCATGTGATTATTTTCTTTCATCACACTACCTTCTACTTCTGCTATCATAGTTCACATTGGCAAAGCTCTGATTTCCATCAGCACTTGAGGATGCTTCCACAACAATCAAGCTAAACATTAATTGCAACATATTTACCTCCTAAAACGTGCAGCGGTTGAAGGTTAAAGTTTAGTATCCCGCAAACAGGACGAATTGTAGAGATCCACCTAGATACAGGTAGTCCAGTCTCTAACCCAAAAATTCTTTTTTTATTTCTTTTTCTTTTTTTTTTTCTAAATCATCTTCTTGTCATTATTTAAAAGGAAATTCAGCTTTAGATGAAAGTTGAATCGAACACTACATCATTATATTTTGTCTCTCTCGTTTAATCTAAGGGATGAAATTATTCGGACGCTATGTGTTGCCAATAACTCGACGGTCTTGACCAATGTTCCTTGAACTCTGATATGTGCTTCAACGTCAGTTAAAGTTTACAATGAATTTTATATGTAAATCGAACCATTTTACGCTGTTTCTCAAGCCGAAGAAATGTTAAATAGGTGGCTTGTAGATTTGGGCTTCGACCCTAATTTTCCTACAGGAATGTGAGAAAAATAATTTTTTAATGTGCATAGGTGTTGGATAGAAAATTTCCTCCCTCTGGACCAGAAGTCTGTCTCAGACACTCGTCATAGCCTCTGGTGGAATTTTCCTATCCAACACCGATGCATTTTATTATTCTTTCATTCCTATATGTGTATGACCGTGTTTTCCAGTGTGGAACACCGGTGTAGGATAGCTCTATCCAACATCACACGTGACTTTTCCCTGGCTCGTGGACTACATTTACCGTCTGCTGCAAGCATAGTGCACACAAAGTATCCTACACTTCCAGATTGCCATCGTCGCTTGAACATTCTTAAACAATAATCAACATAAACATTAATTGCAACACATTTACGTACTAAAGCGAGCAGTGGTTGAAGTTAAAGTGTCTCGCAAATAGGCCGTTTCGCACTGATCGACCTAGATACATGTACGGCTTCTTTAATGAAATTTCGAGTCGAAAAAGCTATTGTTGTAAACGTTCATTTTTTTTTTAAATTTTGATACTCATTATTATTTATGAAGGGTAAATCAATTCTAGATCAAAGTTTAACCGAGGACTAGTTCATTGTTTTTTTTGTCTATCTCAATTAATCTTATGGATTAGAGTGGACTTTATTTCTTGACTTGTTCACATTTGTGTCATTACGCAAGCTATCTGCAGTAGACAATTCGGACGCTGTGTATTGCCATTTCAATAGCCGTTTCAACCACTATTCTTTGAAAGCTAAAATGTGTTAAAGCGTCATTTAAAGTTTACACTGAATTTTTCAGTGTAAACATAACTTTTTACGCTCTATCTTAATGTAAGGAAATTTTCAGTGGATATTTTGCTGTTTGAAAGTTACATCAGTATTTACAATACGCCATTTTTACTTCAGAAATGTAAGAAAAAGAATCCTTCATCGTG
This sequence comes from Margaritifera margaritifera, assembly GCA_029931535.1. Taxonomy (NCBI): domain Eukaryota; kingdom Metazoa; phylum Mollusca; class Bivalvia; order Unionida; family Margaritiferidae; genus Margaritifera; species Margaritifera margaritifera. The sequence continues at coordinate 269,024 of JAQPZY010000754.1, forward strand.
CTTCGGTGTAGGATAAGAAAATTCCACCCTCGGGATCAAAATTTTGCGTCGGACACTAAGCAAATCCTCTCTCAGAGGGAATTTTTTTTATCCTACACCGATGCATATGAAGGATTGTATTAATCCAACACGTCATTTATTTTTTCCCCAGTGTGGTACCTGGATGACAGTGCTTCTACTAGCTGCTCGTACACACTTTATACTGTGATACCATTTTATGATCTCTAGTTCATACGAGAACTTTTTTCCTTTACATATACTTTTGGCTAGTTTTCTATGCATAATGATGAGGTAGATACTGTTTCCATCGTTTCATATTTGTTTTTGTCTTTATAAATACTTAAAATTAGCTAAATTAGTAAATTATTGGTTTAGGATTTAAAGATATGTAAGTATTATGTGGAGTACTGCATATAGACGTTATTTATTAAACGTGGATCAAATAATAGTATTAACTGGGTTACACTCCTACAAGATACTTTAAACATATTTGGATTTGGTGAAGTTTCTATGTTTCCCAGTTCCCCAGTTCTGTAAATTGCTCTGAGTTTATTCAGATTTTGAACAAGGAGTTACATATGCTTTCCTATCAGACTGGAGTAATACATTACAGAATTCTGATGAACTGTCTCTATGTAAACATGTACAAACTTAATTCGGCCTCAAAGATTATTTCAGATGCTTGTGTAAACGATCAACATAAATCAGCTTTGACAAAACTCCGAGTCTTCTCATAGTTTGAAAATTGAACTGGGAGATATGGAAACAATAGAATCGACAGAAGTGAAAACTGTTGTATGCTATGTGAGAACTGGGATATTGACTTATTAGGACTTAGTAGGACTTATTTACTCTGTTTTCTGTAAGAAGAGTAAAACAAAAGGGTCTATGTAGGCCAAACACGAGACTCTTTATACCAAAGAACAGAGCTACGCGTTTCTACAAATAGGACTAGAAAAGATGATGAGCCTGTTGCGAAGCATTTCAATACAGATTACCACTCTTTACGTGATTATTTAGTGGTAGATATTGAGAAAGTATATGGTAACAAATCGATAGGTTGGTAAAAGAATCGTTCTGAATTTTTAAAAAATGAACACTCTGTCTCCAAGAGGATTCAATTCTCAATCTGAATTGTACTGAAATTTCCAGCAAACGTGACATGTAGCGAACGTGTATGTTTTCACGTCAGATTGTGTATTTGACGTTGACGTTCGATTGTGAAAGTGACGTCATCGTCCAGTTTGTTTACATTCAAAATCTACTGATGAAGGCAAATTAGCCGAAACGTATGGAATATTAGAAAGACTTTATTATTTTAAACTCAAAAGAGGCTTCGTGTGTGTGTGTGTGTGTGTGTGTGTGTGTGTGTGTGTGTGGTTATCCGATTACATAGACTACATATTTTCTAATTCAAACTTATCAAGAAATTAAAAATTCTTGCCTTAATTTCTAGAACCTGGGTTACAGCATCTAGCTGACGAAATTGTTAATTTCTACATCCTGCTTAATCGATATAGTATGCATATTCCAACAGAATCTATTCTTTCCCTTAACATGGCAGCACGTACTTTGGAATGGCTAAAGCAACTCGTAAAACTTAATATAAGAGCTAAAACTTCCATTATAGTTAAAGTAATAGTGATATATGCATAAAAGGGTCTTCAAGCTGTTAACGTCCACATGCACTGGGTCTAATTTAGAGATACAGTTGAAATAATGGTGATGAACAAAACGTTGTAATAATATTTTAGCACAGCACTTAAAACAAATATCTCATTTGAATTTAAGGGGGTGGGGGTATAAAAGTTTCCTTACTGTCTAGCTTAAGCAGCTCTGGATAATAATTGTATTTGTATCATGATCGATATCAAAATATGCTTCAAACACCCATTAATACTGACAATGCATTGACTAAATAGCATCAGATTGTTCTGGGATTTCCCAATGAGACAAAATCATGACCTTTGAAATAGATCGCTCTTTTGTAAGAAGCCCTTTTACCTTCATCAAGTAGACTGTATTTTCTTTAATATCGGGGATTCTATCAAAAAAACATCCCGTGTTTGATCGCATGAAGGACAGATGTTATTCCTCGGGTTCGTCAATATGAGAGCTATTACCTCAGCCGTAAATCAAGGCCAACTTGCGCAAACGGAAAATTATATATTTTACTCAGCAGGGAGAGAGCACTTACTTTCGACTCAGATTAACCTTAGTAATAGATACCACGATGCTGATTATTTTCCCATAGACCCGAAAGCAAAAGTTTTCTTCAATAAATATACATTCAGCCCTACTTTGGCGGGCGCGTTATATACCATCCATGATATCCATTTTTGTCCGACCAAATGAGACCGCGAAAATATGGTACCTCAAAGCTCTTAAGAGAGATTACTCCACCAGACGTAGACTGAGGTGAAAAACTAGAACTATCAGGAATAAATTCTTACCTTAATATAAATAAAAATCACAAAGAAATGCACCAAAATATCCATATATATATATATATATATATATATATATATATATATATATATATATATATATATATATATATGATTTCAAGGTACCGAAAGGACTCGTCTTTCTTCTAAGAGAAAATACAGCAACTGCTGTTTCAAGACAAACTGATCACAGATAGCCCTACCATATTTATCTGATTCTGCTTCCCATAAATAATTAGTACCGTTACCCTCAGCAGCACACTACCTTCCTACAGTGGCGACAGTAGGCGAATACACTATGATTCAGTTCCGAAATTAGTTAAAATTAGTAAACTACGTTAAGAGTTGCCTGCAGGTACTGAAAAGGTCAGTGTACTGTTCGTTTCGACAAATATCGCACGATGAAGCATATAGTATTACCGTATTGTATTTTTTAATAGTATTCACCTATATGCATACATGTCTACTCTTCGGTTATTTCTTTTTTGCATTGAGTACATATCGTTTGTTGTGGTTAGTCATGGGCTTTGAAATCTTTCTCTCTCTCTCTCTCTCTCTCTCTCTCTCTCTCTCTCTCTCTCTCTCTCTCTCTCTCTCTCTCTCTCTCTCTCTCTCTCTCAGTGACGTAGCGAAACAATGTGCCGCCCAGGGCCAACTACCAAAATTGTACGCCCCCACTCCATTCGTATTATTTATGATATATACGGTACTCTTACCAAATTGAGCCCCCTAGAAAGTGCCGCCCAGGGGCCACCGCCCCCTTCGCCCCCCCCCCCCCCCCTCGCTACGGTTAGCGGTTTACTCAACAGTTGTACGTCGAGAGCAACCTATTATATCAAATGTCATGTTTGACAGAACAACCACTGATAAGCTCAGCCCATATAAATCGTGCACTATCGCTAGACTGCACCTGAGCTAAATCGTGCTCATCAAAATACATCAACATCGACTTAATAATTATGTTATTATTCGAGTACTCTAACTCGATTACATTTGCCAGTTCACGAACTGCCTACTTTAATTCACGTTTTCAGACTTACCTAGATTTACATATCTATCAAAGGTCAAATATATAGTGATTTTATTTGTCTGTGTTTGATCAGTTTCCTTTCACTGTGTGATCTCGTTATGTTTCCAATGAATATGATAATATTTACTACTTTCACCAATAATAGACAGATTTTGTGGTGTAAAGCGATCTACTAAGTCCGATCAATCGAATCTATTTGGATAGGTATTCTATAATAGATATGATGCGCAGACAAGATGAATTAAAATGAATGAAATGAAGGAACAAATGCATAGTATATTTGTCACGTTGGCTTTACACTAACTAAATTAATTCCTTTGCATGAAGTTAAAATCTGTAGGAAACTATCTTGAAGGTGAAATATTTTAATGCATTATCAAAAGTTATGTCACTACCATTTCATTATTACAGTGAAATAAGATGGTGCTATATGAGGAAGATAGGCTGTCGAATCGTCCATATTTACGTTGTGCGACTGAAAGACACTCACCTGGAAAAAAAATCCGTTCCTAACACTCCCACCAATAGTTGGTTGGCAAACAAAAGCGGACATTTCTCTTTTTAAGTATATAGTTTCAAAACATCTAAGAATGCTATTCAACCCTTTCATCGTACCTCTTTTGTTATATCCGAAAAAGTTCTTAATAGTATGGTGACTTGGCATCGCTATTTTACCGTCAAAAAGATAATATCTGATATGAAACCCATTATAGTCGAGGAATTTCTATACACTGGTGTGTTACCTCCTGTGCGTGCTTTATCATATATTACTTTCCTTCACGAGAAATAGCGCCTAATCTTCATATTTTTTTATTTATTTTTTTCAAAACTAAAAAAAGAAAATTAATTAACGGGTCGAATTATTATTTTTTATTTCTAAACCTTTATACGCAAAAGAGAGAAACTTCCGTCTGCATTGAGCAACCCACTGTATCGTCAGCATTTGTCAACCCTCTCGTGAATGGTCCCTCTCACAGTTCATCAAATTAACATTACGTTATGCGTGGGTGAGATTGTGGCGGTGCTAACAGCCAAGTTTCAATGCTAGTCAAAATCAATACTGGTATGATAAGTTTCAATACTAGTCAAAATCAATACTAGTATAATAAGTCTCAATACTAGTCAAAATCAATACTAGTATAATAAGTCTCAATACTAGTCAAAATCAATACTAGTATGATAAGTTTCAATACTAATCAAAATCAATACTAGTATAATAAGTCTCAATACTATTCAAAATCAATACTAGTATAATAAGTCTCAATACTAGTCAAAATCAATACTAGTATGATAAGTTTCAATACTAGTCAAAATCAATACTAGTATAATAAGTCTCAATACTAGTCAAAATCAGTACTAGTATAATAAGTCTCAATGCTAGTAAAAATCAATACTAGTATAATAAGTCTCAATACTAGTCAAAATCAATACTAGTATAATAAGTCTCAATACCTGCTGTTCTACCCACATATAAAATCAAGCTATGAACATACAATGACAAATCCTGTCGAAAATATCATATTTCACTATTGTTTATTCTTGCTGATATTCAATCTATAGATGATCCACCCTAGTACATTTATAATTGCAGTACTGTTCTAGTACTCATTCAAACAAGATATATATTATCCACCCTATTACATTAACATGTACAGTAGTGTTCTAGTACTCATTCAAACAATATAATAGTATCCACCCTATTACATCAATATGTGCAGTGCTGTTCTAGTACTCATTCAAAAAATATATACTTAATAATAGAGAGAGAAGACGAAAAGGAAAGATGGTATGCCCGTTACAACTAATTTTCTCAACTATTGTACTGTTTGCTAATATATATTCGTACTGGATTTCCATACTGACAAAAAATAATATTATAAATAAACTTGAAGTCAGAAATTAAAGTAACCTAATTAATTTCTATAGTAATGTACATATCAATGTACATACCAATGGCAATTCTTTCTCTCGTTAGCGAAATAAATACAATACAATTGGAATTGTGACAACATAGTTTGATACGCTCTTGGATTGGGAATTAAAAAATTCAATCAAATTTACTGTAATATGAAACTTATTAATAAATAGTGGGACAAAGCAGTTTCGTCTCTTTTTCGCTGGGGGTTCTTACAAGGTTATAAACTTTGATACAGTAAGACGCAAGTGATTCGTCACGACCGTTCTTATTAATTTATCATGGCTTATTTTCTTAAATCATTAAACAAGAACGTCACCTGTGTTTATATTACCTTTTTCTCGTTTGCTGTAAACAACAGATCTGAAGAAACATTAGCAACTCGAATATCGGACGTGTTGTGCGCACTCAGACACATCAGGTAGTTAAGTGTCGATTAGAAAATCCTAGTTGATAATTATTTTCTCTTTAAAATAATGATTAACACCAGGTCAACGAATTTGAGTCCTTAGGACATGCACATCGATGAAACGTGTTATAGATGTCTGCGAGGCAGTTTCGTAGTAAAAGTTAACGGTATTTTATATTAGGGAACTAGATAACAATAGTTCCCTGGTTCATATGGGTAATTTACACGTTTGTTAAAAAAAATCACTTTTTTGTGTCGGAACTACAAACATTTTGCTGTCACGCTCAAATTTTATAGTTTGTAGTTCTTTCCAATCCATGTATACGTCATTAAACAAATATCGCGTAATATCGAATGTCGTTAATACTAGAGTTAACAGTGTGAGTGGGTGTGCATGTATGTGTGGGTGTGTATATTTATATGTATGTGTATGTGTATATATATATTCCAATAAATGAAACCCCTGTTCTCATCTTCAGAAAGTAAAACTTTCTTCACTTCAGTAATTCCTCGGGTACCGTCTCTAGACCTGATTTCATTCGTTTGCAATAGGGCGTTGACCCTTATTATCTTTATTAAAATATTGCCTTTTCAAATTATAAGCTTCAAAGTGCCATTTCTACCATCAAAAATTAATGTCTAAACCACGTAGTATTTGTGGAGAATGGTGGAATATAAATTTGAATCATCGAATGACATTGCTGTTTCATAAAACTATGTTTGAGATCGGTTCATGTATATTGGCTTTCATATTGGGGTGTCACTGGGATGTGCGAATCAGTTTAACAAAAGATTGTACTGTTATCTCGTCAAACAATTATCATTTGTTAAACCCCTCGATGGTGCTTTTGAAAATGCTATAATAGAAACATTGAAATTTCCCTTGCATATGTTTTTCATACATAGAGCTTTTGAATTTGAATGTATGGTGTTATAATGACATTGATAAATGGAGAATCACGTTAAAACACATACATGATATTGTACCCTTCAATGCAACAATGAATTGGTTTTCATGCTCAAGCGTGTCTTATAAGTCCATCATTCGACAGCTGCAAATATCTATAATTATTTTAACAGCTGAAAAGTCATAAATAAGAGGTGATAAGTTATATGATGGATCTGGATTTACATATTTATATGTCTTAAGCCTTTAGCCCCGACAAAAATTTACTACAAGATGTCATGTTTATTGCTCTATCACCATAGCAACGTCGTACGCTTTGCCTCTCGGTTTCGGATAATGAAATGCCAATGTTCTTTGGTCTAGCTAGCCTGTGTCAGTCGGTCCGCTTCGGCTTTCGTCGATATGCAATGGAAAGCTAGACCAAATTTACTATGCAGATAGCGACTTATGAAGATTTAAACAGTTTATTATATATTCTAACTCTAAATAATTGTAACAAAAAATCATTACTTTTCATAGACTAATTAATTGATTTTTTTGGTTTAAATTTAAAAATGTTAAATCACTCAATGATCCTACCAATCATGACTTAGACACGATCAGAAATCTCATACATGTATATGCAATATATGGAGAAAGTAATCAGGGGGCAAACATTGAATAAGATGAAGAAAAGCACAAGCAAAACTGAAGAGCTTGAATTGAAAAACCATGTGTCTGTCCTCACTCGCTAAAATTACACTCCATTATGTAGGCATATTATTGTCATTACATAACAAAGCATACAAAATATTCATAATATATTAAGTCATACCCAGCAGAATTATAAAGATCTATCAGAAGTTAATAATGATTTCAAATACTTCAAGAACTTTAAATCATAATATCCAGGTTTATAAAACTGTAAGCAGTGGCGTAGTGAGGCAAAGTGCCGTCCAGGGCCAACTACCAAAATTACGCCCCCATTCCATTCGTATTATTTATGATATATACATTACTCTTACCAAATTGCCGCCCACTAGAAAGTGCCGCCCGGTGCCATAGCCCTCTTCGCCCCCCCCCCCCCTCCCCCTCGCTACGCCACTGGCCCACTGACTGTAAGAACTGATGTTAATCTTCACAGATAATGATTCATCAAAGTTTCCATCAGTTTACGGACAAAGCTAGGAAAACCTGATTACTCAGCTGAGTGTACAAGGGAGGGGTGTCTGAGAAAGTGGTGTGGTGGGGTTCTATTCGGAAGGGGGTATGACTATATGTAGGTAAATAAAAATGAAAGAATACTAATAATAGATGAATCTAATTAAAACAGGTTGCGGGAATTTGACTGACCTATTTCACCACCATCAGTAAATTTTAAATCGGTGTATTGGGACTATAGAAAAGTTTGGGTTTTTTACTATAAAATTTGGTATTACTCAGTTATTCTAAGCCTTCTGCAAATTAAATATATACAAATGTAATGGTAAATAAGGCGTTGTAAAGATATTTTGTTCCAAACCAGTTTTAAGTTCTCATATTGATGCTGAAAACATGAAAAAATTGTATGCTAAGTACGAACAAAATGAATAGTAAGTGTTTCAAAGAACCATCAGGAAAAGTTGAAGAACATTGCTGCTCTCTCTCTCTTTCTTTCTCTTTCTCTCTCTCTCTCTCTCTCTCTCTCTCTCTCTCTCTCTCTTACACACACACACACACACACACACATACACACACATTGTGTATGCCAAATCTAAATGAAATGGAATGATTGGAAATAAGAGATTATAAACTATAGTACGAAACACGCGAGTTTATTAAAAACTCTAGACACGAGTAAATGTATGACAAGAAAAACCCAAAGGATATCTATGATTACATTTTAAAGACTTCAGAAAAAAATATAAGCAAAATGTTTCCAAATTAAGCAACCATTTGTCCGTTTGAGCAATATTAGCCTTTTTTTAAACAATATTGATAATTAAATAACATTAGCTAACTAATTTAATCATCGAATAGATGGGTTACGAGGTTATATTTCGAATCAATTTTAAGTTTAGGAAATTATTGTTAAAGATTTAAACGCAGTATGCATTGGTCTCATTCTTAAACAAAAAGTCAAGCTTCGAGATTAGAAAATTAAACTCACCGACATGTTGTATGAGATGGATGATTATAAATAGTCCACACAAGTAGAACACTCCTCCTACTCCATTCATTCTTAATATCGTGACAACCCAGTCTCTCGCTTCCCGGGTATCCCAAACAAGTCGAAGGGGTTAAACACTTTTCAAGACAACATTATTGTTTGGTTGACAAAGTATGTTGCATAATTTGTAGTGTTATCTCCGTGTGCGTTCTCCTTCTTTTGAATCAATTAAATTGTAGATTAAAATGTTTTACATTCGTATTGATATGTATGAATAAACACAACCACCAATCAATCGTAAAAGAGACGCGACAATGACTATAACACAATCGACAGTCTTGCCCAGTCGTTATGTACCTCGTGACAAAAATCGCACAACAATTGTTTCGGCAAGATCACCTTGTGTACCGCTGTATGGCACGGCTTCATTGAAGACTAATTTGAAAAGCGACCATTCGTTTTTAAGTCTTGCTTTTGGCATTGTTTTTGCCACAGACACATTGTTGATCGTTTACACAGACACGTGGCACCAACTAGCGATAGTAACAACTATTTACTACCATTACCTTTATACTTTCCTAATTTACCTGTGATTACCAGAGAGATTTTTATTTTATTTTTTCAAGGTATGCATTATGTCAGTAAATGACATGCTCAACAAAATCAATTTAATTATATATTCAGTTACTGGAGAATTGGCTACGATACTTTTGTACTTCGTTTCATGATTTCTCAACAGAGAGAGAGAGAGAGAATTTTCTTGTTTTGTGGGGGATTTTTTTTATTTAAAAATATAAAAACTGCTACATATCGTTTGAAGATCAGGGACTATATGAAAAATTGTACCATCTTAACTCGAATTCGCCGAGATTGGATGATGTTATTAATATAGCATTGCAACTTTTTATATGGCTGGTCCAGTTTGCATGCAATCTTGATAATGATGACATGTACCTATTTTTTACTCTAGCTGGTTTCGCGCTTTTGCGTGCGTGCATGCGAGTGCGAATGTTTGTAATATCACTCAACTCCTCCAACACCGTTACATAATAAATTTAAATCCCTGTACCGTAATCTGGGATGGTTTTTAACTGTTCAATTCAGAAGTGTGATTCAGTCCTGGGTATAAGGCAAGAGCAAAAGACAGGTTTGCTGAGATTGAAGTAATGAAAAACAAACTACAAATGGGGAGAGGTAATGCGTATATTGTTTTGTGAGTTTTGCTGCGGTGTTTGTACTCCAAACAAGAATTTCAAAACGTTTTGTTCAATCTTTCATGAACTAGTCTCTAACTATCTAAAAAAATTTATTTGATTTGTTGATTAGATTGTAGAAACATATCTAGGATCATTTTTATAATTAATGGACGTTCCTTAGATATTGCCATATGTGAACTATATCTACTTCAGATATTTCGCTATAAGGCCAGTAACATACTTTAAGAAGAAGAAGAAGAAGAAAAGAAGATGATGATGATGATGTAGTAGTAGTAGCAGCAGCAGCAGTAGTAGTAGTTTGGGGAACATTACTTGCATACGCACCCAATCACGCTCGAACTAACACAAGTACCTCTGAATTGATACTAACTCAAAACTAGACACCTATGTTCAACAAGTTGAAGGTGAGTATACGGTATCGTAACGTTTCACTGATGTGCACAATTTGCAACACTAGGAAAGAGGTAGTTAATAAACTGATCAGTGACTGCAGCAATCTAACTGAGAGTGAATACAAAATGTAAATGACAAAAAAATATCCCGAGATAAAGTTCATGATGTCTTAGACATATAAGAAAAAATACACACCATAACGCCGATATGAAGTAGTTGTTTATTGGCAAGTGCTACAGGTAGATAATGGAACATATCACCAAAATCTTTTTAATTTAGTATTTAGAAGAACACTATACCATTTCTGGTCAATGCAGTAAATACCTTTAACAATTTTCTTTATTGTCATCTAAAAAAAAAGGTGAAAACTATTTAAATTTACAATGGGAAATGTTTAAACATTGTTTTCCATAATAAATCTATGTTTATAAATCCTGAAGTTCAATAGAAGCTATGAGTAAAGGGTTTCCTTTGATTTTACCCTACTCTTAATAAACAAATGAACCGTGATAACTGAGCAGTATCATACTGACATTAAATATGTCGTTCTTTTCAATGAATAGAACTTCAGTACAGTGGCTCGAGGCATAACTACATATTTCTATCAAATGATAAAATCTATACTCAACGATTTTATAAATAAATTAGAGAGTAAGACAGAAGAGTTAATAAAGTAAATTTAGTTGCATTGAAAACACTTGTATTTCAGGGCAAGGGGAAAAAGAAAGAAGTAGTTCTTGTTTAAGAACAAAATCTTCATATACTAGTAATAGCGAACATCGCACGTGTTGAAGAACAATACACGATGAACGATCCGAACTCGCCTGAAACAAGGTATTTTGCTCAAGGATTATAAATATGGCCTAGATAATCAGCGGCAAAACTCTCGTTTGCACAGCCATAATTTCGGTTTTAATCCCGATTTCCACAAGCTGCAAGTGTGGCTTGTTTTATATCCAGATTCTGCTTTCCTTCATTTCTGACATTCTGGGTAATCGGTCTTAAAGCTGTGTTCCCTCCTAAAGCCAGTTTTAAACCAAGATGACGAATGTGTTCGTTTTAACAAATAACTGTTTAAAACGATCATCTAACCACTAAAATAAACAAAGATTGTCTGGTTCGGCTTGTTTATTTAGTTTATGGGAAAACTGATGTTGCGGACTAAAACAGTATCGATTGCACTTGGTCACGAACGAAGAGATTTTGAAAACGAGACTTTCTTTCTCCAGATAGTAAAAATTTGCAGAGTTAGATAAATGTTTTGATTCTTGATCAAGTCAGTTATACCGTTTAAGAAGAAATAGGATTTAAGTCAGGCACAAACTGTGTAATGGTGACAGACACTGGGACAGTGATAGTACATACTATACACATATTGGCCACAGGTGCGGATTTTTTTTTGTATGGTACGGCTTTTTAGTCGTAGTCATATATATATATATATATATATATATATATATATATATATATATATATATATATATATATATATATATATATATATATATGCAGGATTAATGCGAAAGTGCGATTATTTCCACAGTCGAAATTGACATTATTAAACCTATTATTTACTTGCCATTCTTGCAACTACTGCTTAATTGTATTTTTTTTTTCAAACTGTCCCTGTTTTTAGAAATTATTGCAAGCTGGAGGGATTAATTACGAAAAAATATGTCGATAATTTAAAAAAAGAAAAAAATAGTAAGTATTGTCACTCTGTCTACACTTTCCCTTGCCAAATCTGCCATACTGACCTTTCGGGTCGTTCGTTTACGTGGTAACGAGTGTGTGTGATGAAGAGCATAATGAAATCACTCTAGACTAATTTACATATTATCTCGTCTGCCCAACTGTACAGGACCCCCTCCGATCCTCCTCCCCATTTTTCCCCTTAGATGTACTTTTTTTTGCAAAATATTTTTTCTATATTCTTCATTGAAATTGCCACAAAAGGACGTCATGCAATTACTTCAATTTACGAATTTTTTAAAAAATTATTATTATTATTATTTTAGCGAAGGAATGTGTCTTTAAGAACCACGTAATTAATCAACTCGCACCAACATTTGTGCCGCCAAGAATATATCAATTAAATTTCTAAAACTTCTTTTAGCATCGACGTAATACTGACCAATTTATACTGTCCATCAAAATCGAAATGGTGGATCATAAGCAAATTTCACTTATCAAGAATAATTTGCAAGCCCATCTTGCCTCAATGTTTCCTGCACAATTCAAATCTGCACTGATCGAACTCGACTAATTCACATAATCTGTATATACATGTGAGTAGTTTAATACACAAACAAAGTAAATAAATGAGAAAGTGAGTGTGCTAATTCAATTACCGTGTGTGCTGTTATCAGCGACAACTTTCCTTAATTGTTGCTATCGTTCCACATCTTTGTGCAACCTTCAGTGAGCTATTAATGTGAAAGTGACCTCATTATGAAAGTCATCAAATCATATAAATTAATAATTTTATTCTTCCATACTTTTCTATGCCTGATACAATGGCCTAATATTTCAAAGTGTCCATGACAATGCTTGAGTAATCTGGAATAATAATTACAACCTAGTATACACAAGGTATTGTCATTTGTCCTTTTAAGTCTCGCTATGCATGAATTGAATACTGCTTTGGAAATTTTTTTAATTTATAATTGAGAACTGGTATTGAATTCATTTGAAGTATATGTATAAATCTGTAATCATATCAAGTTGGATTGTCAATTATATTTGTCCTCCTAAAAAGGAACAACAATCAAACTAAATGCAATGTTTTTTTCATCAGTGCAAAATATTACCGGTCATTGCAATGACAAAAGCCTTGATTTCTTATATTAGTTGATCTATGTTCAGATAGTAGAATGAATAAAATATCTGCATTGATAAGCCATATGTGTAAATTATATTTAAATATCTCTTATATATTTACTAATATATAAAGATTGAATTCAAAGCTGTAGATCGCTTACAATCGAATCAAAGGACTTTTTCATGGTTATGCAAATTTATAACTGATCGGGAAAACACAAAGATATTGAATTTCATAATTAGTTTAAATAAAGAGCTATATGAAATTATTAATTTATTTCAGTGAATGGCAATACAGAGCTTTTTTTTTTTTTTTTTTTTTGATAGGTTTTACTCACTTACAATATGTTTAAAACAGGATCAATCTCTACAAACATAATACCAATCAGTTTCATTCACGTGAAAGTCAATAACTCATGCGACCACATTGTGTACTTGAATGCCTGACTATTGAAAATACAAATAAAAGAGCGAAATGAAAATGTAAGAAAGCATACATTTTGTATTGATTTTAGACTGCTGTACGTTTCTCACTTTTTATGTAGTATATTTTGTATATTTTTGTATTGATTTTAGACTGCTGTACTTTTATCATCTTTTACGTAATAGCTTCATTTAGCTCAGGTAATTCAAGATGAACCTTTAAGTATACCAGCTTCATTTATCTCAGGTAATTCAAAATGAACCTTTAAGTATGCAAGCTTTATTTATCTCAGGTAATTCAAAATGAACCTTTAAGTATACAAGCTTTATTTATCTCAGGTAATTCAAAATGAACCTTTAAGTATACAAGCTTTATTTATCTCAGGTAATTCAAAATGAATCTTTAAGTATACAAGCTTTATTTATCTCAGGTAATTCAAAATGAACCTTTAAGTATACAAGCTTCATTTATCTCAGGTAATTCAAAATGAACCTGTAAGTATACAAGCTTCATTTATCTCAGGTAATTAAAAATGAACCTGTAAATATACAAGCTTCATTTATCTCAGGTAATTCAAAATGAATATTTAAGTATGCAAGCTTACAATACAAAGAGTAACACAAACACGTTATAGTTTCAAACGGATAACCACTTCCTTGACAACCGAATAGTGTACTTAATTAACCACATTACCAAATCATACATAAATACAATATCTATCTTCTAAGTTACAATGAAAAACTGGTTTATCTGTCAGTGTATATATATATATATATATATATATATATATATATATATATATATATATATATATATATATATATATATATATCACTGAATCCATATTATATATTGCTATCGCCAACATGCACTAACAGATCTGAACGGAAATAACCTGTACATATCAGTTTACTACAGCTATTCATTATACATTCAAGATATACATATGTTTATTACATCTTTTTATTATAGATTCAAGCTGTACGTATGTTTATTACATCTATAGTTATGACTCTATGGTCTAAGAAAAATGAGAAAGTAAAACCAACAAATCGAGTAAAAATCAACAAGCAATTTATTTCTAGATAATTGAAATGAAAATCAAAAGATACTTACAGTAACGTGAATTAAAATCTAAATAATCCAATAATCCTAAGTGCCCTAATCACAAGTTCTAAATATAGAATGTTCCTATTGAATGACTGTATCGTTGAATGTGCTGATGCGCCAATAATCTTTAATGTCCTGATGTGCCAGTAGTCTTTAATGTGCTGATGTGCCAAAATGAAGTACTCCAGAATATCTTTGAATAAGTTCGCATAAATCCCCAAATCATCAATGCAAAATCCAAAATCCAAAAGTCTATGAGCACTTTTATAATCCAAAGAATATTTTAAATAATTCCTCTCTCTCTCTCTCTCTCTCTCTCTCTCTCTGAATTTGGAATGATTTTTCACAACTGTAATGGCTCTTTAAAGACTGATGTTAAGGTCGAAACTGAAAAACTGTCCACTAAACATGGTATATATAAAGATATGTCACATGACAGAATGTTCTAGAATATTATGGTGAAGGTGATTTTTGACACATAACTCTAAAGGAAATTCTGGTTTTATCTGTAAGCATAATCAACCTTGACCTCAAATTGAATGAACAATTTGTTTACCAAAACCGTCCTTGAACTCAAATACTAAGTAAACAACCTAATTCAAGGATAATAGCTAAACATGTCAACATTATACTTAACATTAAAGTTTAAGCAAATATTAAAGTTAAGAAACATTTATAATTTCCTAAAATATTTATAATATTATATAAACATCATGCATACCACTATTTTTTATAGATTCAAGTTATACAGTCATATGTTTATTACATCTTTTCGTTATAGATTCAAGATGTACATATGTTTATTACAGTCGCTAGTCCGGCACGCTAACCACTTGATCCATCGCGGCTCCAATGAAGAATAGGGGTCATTTGGATAACACTAACAAATTAATACTGCTTTGTATATATTCCCTATGAATAGTAGGGGTCATTTGGATAACAATAACAAAATAATATTGCTTTGTATATATCCCCTATGAAGAATAGGGGTCATTTGGATAAAAATAACAAAATAATATTGCTTTGTATATATTCTGTAAATAGATCATAATATGGTGTACGTTTACACACTATTTGATGCGAGTTGTTCAGTGACACAGGAAGTGCTCTTTCTAGTCATGGGCTGTGACTCTGTGGTTAGCGTGCGCGACTCGTGACCTAAAGGGTGGTGGTTCTGATCCTACGATTGGATCAGTCCTGGTCGTCTACCGTGGCGTGTTCTTGGGCAAGGCATTTTACTCTAATCGCTTCGGCACTAAATAACCTACTTGTGTTTATATACCTTAAAACATCAAGTCATCCTGTCAAAATCAAAGAACGCAGAGAATTTAATTCGAATTGCTCATAAATTAGACCTAGCCGAGCTCAAACTCCCGGAATAAATGCATACTACATCATGCAATGTTTAAGTAAACATAACTGATACATAAATGAGACGCAAGTTCATGACCGTTGTGTAGAGGTATTTGCCAATGGTGATATGGTGATTACAAGGATAACAATAATTATGACCACAATCTTAACTGTATCTGAATCATCCCATTATATCTACATTTCAAGAAAACGTGAAATTATATTTTAGACCATGCTGTCAAATAGGAAGGTAAACATTACAGCATATTTTCTAAACTCACTTTCTCTATTTTTAGCCACTACAAAAGATGATGAGATGTTGGTTATTTTCGTGGACCTGCAGATTAGAAGGAGCAAGACAAGGGCCGTGGAGAAATACAAGGTTATCTGCAAAAATTGCCAAGATCTCGGTACTAAGCATCTTCTCCAAAAGCTTATTGATAAAGGACATCAACCTCTCCAGTCAAAGATTGGGACAAAGAAAGGAAAAATGTCCTGCCATAACATTTGTGATAGGGGTTTAAAATTTACATTATTGCGAAGACTTAGTGATGGCATAATATGAAACAAAATTCCGATGCATCAAGATGCAAGTGGTGCGAATACTTAACCTGAACAGAACATTATCAATTTCTACGTACATACAAGCAATTAACACGTACATATGCAATTAATTGTTTTTCTGTGTGTGTTTTTTTGTTTTTTGGTTTTTTTTTTTGTTTTTTAATGTTGTGGTAAAAGTACGATTTGTACCAGTCAAATAGTGACTACGGTAAAATTTACGGCTGCAAAACTTGTATGTAATATTGTTTTCACGGGTAAAAGTTTTTAAACTTTGTAGTATTGATTATGTTGTTAAGTGGTTTCCTTATAAACCAACAATGTACACATTCCATCCCGTCTCAAATAAAAACGAGATGACCGGGGGACGTACAGTACACCCAGATTACAATTAAATTATTCCAGCGTGGTCTGCGGACCTAAGTACACACAGATTACAATTAACTTATTTCAGCATAGCCTGGCGACCTCCAGTACACTCACTTGACAATTTATTTATTCCAGCATGGATTGTGGACCTCCAGTACACTCACTTTATAGTGTACTTATTTCAGCATGGCGTGGCGACCTCCAGTACACTCACTTGGCAATTTTTTTATTCCAGCATGGATTGGGGACCTCCAGTGCACTCACTTTATAGTGTACTTATTTCAGCATGGATTGTGGACCTCCACTGCACTCGCTCTATAGTGTACTTATTACAACGGTGCGAATTATTTGCCAAGTTTTTCGCTAGAATTTTACTTTTGTTCAAAATATTGATTGTATTCATTGCTGGAATCTAATTCCATCTGCAGACTTTTCCCTAAAAGCAAAGATAATAAAGACAAATTTCATTAAAAACAAACATAATAAAGGCAACTTTTATTAAAAGCAAAGATAATGAAGCCAAATTTCAAGAAAGATATAAACAATAAAGCCAAATTTCATGACAGATATAGACAATAAAGCCAAATTTCATGACTGATATAGACAATAAAGTCAAATTTCATGAAAGATATAGACAATAAAGTCAAATTTCATTAAAGAGATAGACAATAATGCTAAACTTCATGAAAGATGTGGATAATGAAGCTAAATTTCATGAAAGAGATAGACAATAAAGCTAAATTTCATAAAAGATATAGACAATAAAGTCAAATTTCATGCAAGATATAGACAATAAAGCTAAATTTCATGAAAGAGATAGACAATAAGCCAAATTTCATGAAGGAGATAGACAATAAGCCAAATTTCATGAAAGAGATAGACAATAAAGTCAAATTTCATTAAAGATATAGACAATAAAGTCATATTTCATGAAAGAAATAGACAATAAAGTCAAATTTCTTGAAAGATATAGACAATAAAGTCATATTTCATGAAAGAAATAGACAATAAAGTCAAATTTCATGAAAGAAATAGACAATAAGTCAAATTTCATGAAAGATATAGACAATAAAGTCAAATTTCATGAAAGATATAGACAATAAAGTCAAATTTCATGAAAGAGATAGACAATAAAGTCAAATTTCATGAAAGAAATAGACAATAAGTCAAATTTCATTAAAGATATAGACAATAAAGTCAAATTTCATGAAAGAAATAGATAATAAATTCCAATTACATGAAAGAGATAGACAATAAAGTCAAATTTCATGAAAGAAATAGACAATAAGTCAAATTTCATTAAAGATATAGACAATAAAGTCAAATTTCATGAAAGAAATAGATAATAAATTCCAATTACATGAAAGAGATAGACAATAAAGTCAAATTTCATGAAAGAAATAGACAATAAGTCAAATTTCATTAAAGATATAGACAATAAAGTCAAATTTCATGAAAGAAATAGATAATAAATTCCAATTACATGAAAGATATAGATAATAAATTCCAATTACATGAAAGAGATAGACAATAAGCCAAATTTCATGAAAGAGATAGACAATAAGCCAAATTTCATGAAAGAGATAGACAATAAAGACAAATTTCATTAAAGATATAGACAATAAAGTCAAATTTCATGAAAGAGATAGACAATAAAGTTAAATTTCGTTACATATATAGATAATAAAGCCAAATTTCATGAAAGAGATAGACAATAAAGTCATATTTCATGAAAGATATAGACAATAAAGTCGAATTTCATGAAACAGATAGACAATAAAGTTAAATTTCATGAAAGAGGTAGATAATAAGCCAAATTTCATGAAAGAGATAGATAATAAAGCCAAATTTCATGAAAGAGATAGACAATAAAGCCAAATTTCATGAAAGAGATAGACAATAAAGCTAAATTTCATGAAAGAGGTAGATAATAAGCCAAATTTCATGAAAGAGATAGACAATAAAGCTAAATTTCATGAAAGAGATAGACAATAAAGTCAAATTTCATGAAAGAGATAGACAATAAAGCTAAATTTAATGAAAGAGGTAGATAATAAGCCAAATTTCATGAAAGAGATAGACAATAAAGCCAAATTTCATGAAAGAGATAGACAATAAAGCCAAATTTCATGAAAGAGATAGACAATAAAGTTAAATTTCATGAAAGAGATAGACAATAAAGCTAAATTTCATGAAAGAGATAGACAATAAAGCCAAATTTCATGAAAGAGATAGACAATAAAGCCAAATTTCATTAAAGATATAGACAATAAAGCTAAATTTCATTAAAAAGATATAGATAATGAAGCCAAATTTCATGAAATAGATAGACAATAAAGCTAAATTTCATGAAAGAGATAGACAATAAAGCTAAATTTCATGAAAGAGATAGACAATAAAGCTAAATTTCATGAAAGAGATAGATAATAAAGCTAAATTTCATAAAAGATATAGACAATAAACCTAAATTTCATTAAAGATATAGATAATGAAGCCAAATTTCATGAAAGAGATAGACAATAAAGCTAAATTTCATGAAAGAGATAGACAGTAAAGCTAAATTTCATGAAAGAGATAGACAATAAAGCTAAATTTCATGAAAGATATAGACAATAAAGCTAAATTTCATTAAAGATATAGATAATGAAGCCAAATTTCATGAAAGAGATAGACAATAAAGCTAAATTTCATGAAAGAAATAGACAATAAAGCTAAATTTCATGAAAGATATAGACAATAACGGCAACTGTTATTAAAAACAAAGGTAATGAAGCCAAATCTCATTAAAGATGTAGCTAATAAAGCAAAATTTCATCAAAGATGTAGCTAATAAAGACAAATTTCATCAAAGATGTAGATAATAAAGTCAAATCTCATTAAAGATGTAGATAATAAAGTCAAATCTCATTTAAGATATAAATAATAAAGCCAAATTTCATCAAAGATGTAGATAATAAAGTCAAATCTCTTCAAAGATGTAGCTAATAAAGACAAATTTCATGAAAGATGTAGATAATAAAGTCAAATCTCATTAAAGATGTAGCTAATAAAGACAAATTTCATCAAAGATGTAGATAATAAAGTAAAATCTCATTAAAGATGTAGCTAATAAAGACAAATTTCATCAAAGATGTAGCTAATAAAGGCAAATCTCATTAAAGATGTAGATAATAAAGTCAAATCTCATTAAAGATATAGCTAATAAGGCCAAATTTCAAAAGCTTGCTTTATTCCAATGTGAAAGTGATGGGGTTTTAAAACAGGTAGGAGATTTTTTTAATTGTGAAGGAGTTTTTAAGTGATTTTTCGTGTGATGTTTTCAACAATAAAATTCATGTTTTTACTTGCATAGTACCTATATAAAAGGGGCAATTAAAAAGTTCTGAATATTAGTATTCAGTACAACAGAGTTCTTTATTAATGAACAGTACGTCAGTGCATCCTCTCACAGTACTTCCCATGCACCTCTACACACTTTCTCGATCTGAGTATCCAATTATTAAATGCCATGTTTGTATTCACTTTTTGATATGCTGTTCATACACTGAAAAACTGCACTTCCAACCGCATATGAGATTTCAAATTATCTGACCTTCAGCGAATCTATGATAACGTGATTCAGAACAAAAATTACTTGGAGAATGTGGGAAAGTTTGGACGCTGTATTCCCTCAGGAAGTCTGTCAGGACGTCCGATTTATGTGCCTGTGCATTGCTATGAAGTAGATGGATAGCTCTGGTACTGGTGCGCATACGGGTGGTTCGGTAATCTTCCAAAACTTTTGACAACACGCTGGAGCCATAAAAATCTCCAATGACACCCGCAGAATCAGGTATTTTTCATCGAAAAATAATAACAGTCCGATTACGTCGAGCGATTTGTGGTATCTTGGATTGTTTTCTCTGATCCAAACTTTATTATTTTCTCTTGAGTCTGCTTATAAAAGTAAATCCATGTTTCATCACCTTTGACCAATCTCATTCAAACTTATCTGGTCACTCTTTTGGCGATTTCAACCCGAGTCTGTTATTCATCAGCCGTCAGCAAACGCGGGACCCATCTTGCACAAATATTTCTGAGCTTCACATGATTCTTCAATATATTATAAACATCTGACTAATTAATGCAAGCGTTAATATAAATATATTCCACAGTGTATCAAGCATCTCCAGCAATTTCTCCTTTACAACAGCCACTTCCCTCTCACCAATCGCAGACAACGGTTTTCCAGAACATGTGTCATCTTCCATGGATTAGCTACAATCTTTATAACAATGAAATCACCATAGAACTGAAGGATATGACAGAGAGTTACATTCGTAAACTTTACCCAATTCGGCCATGATATCAATTGGAGAGTACCCCAAGAGGGCCCGGATTTTACAGTATGCTCTTTGCATAGCACCAGAACTGTTCTCCTTTTCCGACATTTTTACGCCACTGTCATTTACCTATATTGCGTCACACATATATATCTGCAGGTGTCCGGTGTGCAGCACGTGAAACTTCAGATCATTTGATAGAATTCCGTTTTGTCCATCAATCAGCGTTAAATTTATTGGCAGGTTCAAAGAAACAAAAAGCTATAACAAAATATTAATAACTTTTAAAATACCCCTCGTATGTTCACACCTCTTCGCATCAACGCAAACTGTGTGATTCTGTCCGTCCGTGTGTGAGTGAATAAGTTTATGTGAGCATATGAAATGTCGCGTAACTTGTTCATCATTTGAGATTTAACTCTTAGGCTACTGTATAAAAAGGAAGGTATTTATATAATAAGCACGAAGAGTTATCGTCCTTTATCAACCTAATTCGTTATAGTACTATATGGTCTCTAATGAAACCGAGCTATAAAGTCAAATATGAAAATGTGAGAGCAAGTTAAACAGAAGCGTATCTAGCAATATATAAACGAAATAAATTTTGAGATTAAAACAACTGAAGAAACTACAAATACAAAATATGAGCGTACGATAGAACTTATAATAATGCTAAGCGACAGTTAAAGGGAACAAAAATATATGTTAGTCATATTACCCATGCAACTATTGTCAGTATTATATAAAAGTATATATTTTTACTGGCATAAGATGCATATATATAAGATGAATTTGTTTGAGTTTCGAGAGCCATAATTGGCAGTTGTATTTGGCAATGTAAATTCTCAGAATTTTGTTTTAGATAAATTCTCATTATCTGGCAGTTTTAAATAGTTGCAAATAATGCGAATTAGTTTCAAGCAATATTTAGATACCTTCTAGTTATGCTAGGTTTACCTGAGGTAACTCTGTATACCAGACTTTTTGTGAACTTCGCAAGCCATATTTTAGCATTTGTATCGGATAATGCTGATTATCTGAAAAATAGAAATTACCATTACCTGCCTATTTTAGTTAGCTCAAGATAATTTGTAATTAGTGTCTATAAATGTTTTGATACCTGTTAGATAAATTAGGTTGATCTGATGTAACTATTAGCTGAATTTTCACGAATTTCGCGAGCCATATTTAGCATTTTTATCAGATAATACATATTATCAAGAAAATATAAATTTGCATTACTTGCCAATTTGAATTATTCAAAGAGGATTCGAATTAGTGTCAGGTAATATATAGATACCTGCCAGATAAACCATCTTTATCAGATATAAATATGTATTACCTAATTTTTTTGTTAATTTCGCTTGCGACAGTAGGAAAAAGAACAGAGGTAAATTAGATACATTTAACCATGCAGTATTAATATTTCATGAAATCCGAAAGATTCGTGCAACAATCAAGTAAACGTTGTGATTTTATAACAATAAAATCGTTCATTCTCACCGCGTCAGGATTAAAATGGCTTAGTTTTTCATCAAGTTCTAAATCATTTAACTATGTTTAGCAATCCTCATATTTCTCCATCTAAAGGAAAAGTAATTCCCCCCTCTCGTTTGAGAAATCATTCATTGAAGTACATAGTATCGTCGTCAATACTCCACTAGCTCTTTGAACTGTTTTGGAAGAGCATACCATTTGCTAACAAAATGCACACTCAAACACACACACACACACACACATTCTTTAGTAATAACGAGTTACTTTTAAAAAAAGAATACTGGGGTAAATAGTCTATTACTATCGATATTTCATGCTAGTGTAAACGACCAACCAGTGGCGGCGCGAGGGGGGTGGGGGGCAAATGCCCCTGGGCGCCGGGCGAGGGGGCGCCGCGTGAGCTGGGTTTTTCTTTTCCAACAACCCCTCCCCACCCCCCATCTAAACATCTAAACCCGCGGTTTGGAGCTTTTTTTGCCACTGCATTCCCCTCCCCCTATCTAAGCCCCAGGTTTGGAGTTCTCTTTTTTTGACACTGCACCGCCACCCCCACCCCCACCCACCAACTACGCCCCCGGTTTCAGGACTTAGATGTGGGAGGGTGTTCTCTGTGGCAAATTAGGGGCGCCACTAAAGAACATTGTTCCAGGGCGCCTCGGTACGGGCGCCATTAATGAATATTCCCCCCGGGCGCCTCAAACCCTCGCGCCGCCACTGCGACCAAGAATGTGTATTTAAAATCAGGTTAAATATAATAAAATTTGTCCTGAACATTTCAATTAATAATTAAAATGGAATCGTCAGCAAGTGACTTATTCGATTTCAAATTTCTCAATATTCTGAGTATCTCCTCTGAAGAGATTGGTTCATTTAGTATTATATAATGTTCTATATTTAATGGCTTGTCATTTTAATCCGTTTCGTCATTATTCTCATGGAATGAGTTTATATTTCTAACATAATCATAACTGGCAATAATTTCAATACGTATATCGCTACTTTCTTAATTTAAATTGATTTTTATTCACCAGAATTGTTTTTGTATTTGCTGTTTAGAATTATTCTTGGATTTTCTTGTTATGCAAGTTTATCAATTTTATGATTGTTTTCTTGTAATGTTTATTTGCAAAAACCATATTATTCTTATTTTGAATTGTTTTCAACGTGAGTGGATTTTTAATTTATCAGTATGATATTTTCTTCTGGCTAACTTACATTCTCTCAAAAAATAGCTTACTTTCTATGTATATATTTTAATATTCCTATTTGTAAATCATTTTTTAGCACTATCTAAAACAATTTTTGAAATTTCGTCAGAAATCTCATTTACTTTTTGTTTATCAATCTTCATAGTTTCTCTTAAGTAATTTATTTTGTGATTTATTGCTTCAACTGAGTGCCTGTTTTGCAAATATTTTGCTTAGCTGATCTCCACAATGTTTTGTTTTTTTTTATTAATAGTAATTCTTTAAATAGATTTTGCCTCAGGTAAGCACTCATTCACTTCAGGACGTAGCATAAAAGTAACTGCTAACTGAATTATGAAAGCATTATGAAAGCATTAGATAAAAATCATGACACCATTTTTTTTCTACAATGATAACCATCTACAGTGATAGCAAAATAGTCCATTACACCTGTGCTTTTACTTGTACATTTGTCTATTCCCACGTCATATCCAATTCTTGAGTTGATTATATACCCATTGGTATTTCTACAAACCATTTATCATCGGACTGTCATTTGGTTCCTTTCTATCATAGGTCTGTCTTTTGATTGGGATATCATGAATAACGAGACGCTCGTTGAAGTGATCAAAAGCGATTTGATCACAGTTTTCTTTGTTATCATTATTAGTTGATAATGTAATAAAATCATCAAATTTCAGCTGTTCCAATCGCCAAACAAAAACATGTTTAGTTTCATGAAGTCTAATCGGTAGATACACGTCAGTTTCACCAAAAGCCTTTATAGAAGGGTATTCTGAACTATCGGGAAGTATATAAACAATCCAACATACCATCTTTTGTTGGGAGCAATTCTTCTGAAACTTTAAACCAGTATATATAATCAGAGCTATTCAATAACAGTTTCATATATTGATCTATTGATTTCCTCACGAGCAAAATTATAAAATCCAATGTACGCTTCGCATTGTGTCAGTGTACGCTTTGCATTGTGTCTAATTTTCAATCCCTCTATTTCATGATTCTCCAAACAAGTTACATCCAATTACTGACAGTTTGAGTTCAGCAGGACACAATATTAAGTTTACTTATGAAATGATTCAATTCAAAATAATTTAACTTACTTTTTGTCAACGATGGGACATTGTCGCTTCTCCGTTAATATTGATTAGTGGTTGTGTTTATTCATAAATTTAAATTTGAATTTAAAGCATTGTAATGGACAATTTAAAAAATTGAAGGAAAGTAAAAAGCACGAGGGGATAAGCCACAAATTACGGAACCTGTTTTGTCTTCAGAACAATATTTCACTTTAAAAATATACGTCCCCTTCAACTTGTTTTTGATACCCGAGAAGATGGAGACTGGGTTGTCGCAAACTAAAGGATCAAAAGAAATTGGTAGTTTTCTTCCTGTGTGAAATATTTACAATCGTCCATCTCATTACCCCCCCCCCCCCCCAACCACCACCACCCCCAAAAATGCTGCTTTGTGTTAATTTTCCAAATCACATTTGCGACTTTTCTTCAATAATGGGACCAGTACACTATGTATTCGGTACTTGTTTCTAATGATTTTCAAATCTGAAAGTCGTTTAGTATATTAGTTGTTATCCCGTTTACTTGTTGAAATTAGTCAAGAAATGTGTTATTTATAATTGCTATTTTCTTCAAATAAGATTGTGAAATTGGAAAAGACAAGAAGGGACCTTCACTTAACGTGGACATATTTTAATAATTATAATATTTTCCCCAAAGTTGTTGGTTTTCTTTACATCATTACATACTTGAAATATAGGTATATTTTGACTTATTTTTATAATTTTACTCTATTTTTACTTGTCCTAAAATTGATAATATGTAGAGACACAACCTCCTATTTTCAACTATCCCACTTCATCTAGATTTGGCAGGCTGTGTGTAAAGAAGATACAGAGAGAAGCTTGAATTAATTTGGCGTTGTACTACACAGTAACACTTTGAAGATTATATCTTGCTGAGGCAAGTAAAGTGCTTTGTTCAAGGACACACCATGAGAGTTGATTTGGGCTGATGAGATTCTGGGATTAAAACCCGAAACCTTCTGGTCACGAGTCCAAAGCCTTACCACTGAACCACTTCAGCTCCCAGAGAGAGAGAAAGAGGGTGGAGGAAGGGAGCAGCATTATTGGATTGTTCCTAATGGTCCAATGAGAAATTCATCATTAATTGCTTGTTCCATACTTAAAAATGCTATTCAGTCATGTATCCAGCATAACCATGGTAAATTTAATTTGTTTTACTGCACTGTTTACTTTCAGTACAATAAAGTCGGTGTCATTTCATTCTGATCTGTGTAATGAACAATTAGGCTTTATGTATCTCAGTAATATAAAATTCTTTTGTAAAAAAATATCCAACAAAGTCTATAATTTATGGATGCTAATGAAATAGGATGTCCCAATCCACGCCATCTATTCAAATTAGGGTCATATATACATTTTGTTTATTTTTTTTAAACCTATATACAGCCTCATACAACTTCGAATAGATCCCCACCCCCACCTATTCATCATACACCACTCCCCCGTACACTTAGCACAGACTTTTAGTGTCATATGCATATGAATATTATCAACTGAGTTTTACATACATGAAATGAAACTTACTGGACAACTTTACATTTCATCCAAGCTGCGTTGTATTTTTTGTTTTCATCTATAACAGACAGGAGCTCATCATCTATGATGTATTCTTTGTTTTCATCTATAACAGACAGGAGCTCATCATCTATGATGTATTCTTTATTTTCATCTACAACAGATAGGAGCTCATCATCTAGGATGTATTCTTTGTTTTCATCTATAACAGACAGGAGCTCATCATCTATGATGTATTCTTTGTTTCCATCTATAACAGACAGGAGCTCATCATCTATGATGTATTCTTTGTTTCCATCTATAACAGACAGGAGCTCATTATCTATGATCATAAATCGTTTGTTTGAGTTTTAAAGACATGCATATGCTGTTTATAAAAAGTAATGACTTAAAGTTCTCGGAGTAATTGAAATTATTGCTCGGTTCTTACAGTTCCATACCATTATGTAGTATACAGCCTGATATATTTGATGTCATGACGCTAAGACTTCATATATGAATTCCATACCATTATGTTGTATACAGTATGATATATGTGATGCCATGGCACTAAAACTTCATATACGATCTCCATACCGTTATATAGTATACAGCCTAATATATTTGATGCCATAACACTAACACTTCATAAACGAGTTCCATACCATTATGTAGTATACAGTATGATATATTTGATGCCATGACACTAAGACTTCATAGACGAGTTCCATACCATTATGTAGTATACAGTATGATATGTGTGATGCCATAACACTAACACTTCATAGACGAGTTCCATACCATTATGTAGTATACAGTATGATATATGTGATGCCTTAACACTAACACTTCATAGACGAGTTACATACCATTATGTAGTATACAGTATGATATATGTGATGCCATAACACTAACACTTCATAGACGAGTTCCATACCATTATGTAGTATACAGTATGATATATGTGATGCCTTAACACTAACACTTCATAAACGAGTTCCATACCATTATGTAGTATACAGCCTGATATATCTGATGCCATGACACTAAGACTTCATAGACGAGTTCCATACCATTATGTAGTATACAGTATGATATATGTGATGTTATGACAATACTAAGACTTCATAAACGAGTTCCATACCATTATGTAGTATACAGCCTGATATATTTGATGTCATGACACTAAGACTTCATAGACGAGTTCCATACCATTATGTAGTATACAGTATGATATATTTGATGTCATGACAATACTAAGACTTCATAGACGAGTTCCATACCATTATGTAGTATACAGTATGATATATGTGATGCCATAGCACTAACACTTCATAGACGAGTTCCATACCATTATGTAGTATACAGTATGATATATTTGATGCAATAACAATACTAATAACTTATAGACGACCTCCATGCCATTATGTAGTATATAGCCTAATATATTTGAAACTTTATAGAAGAGCGGAATAATAGTGTGTAGAGGCAGGCAGAGATTTTTCAATCGATGATCTCCAGTTTTATTTCTGCTTTTCTTCTTATCAATGTTTACCTTACTGATTAGACCCTTTATTCATTCACATTTTTCACAATACAGACGTAAAACCGTAGTGGCTCAGTGGTTCGCGTGCGAGATTCGCGACAATAAACGTGAGGGTTCGAATTTTACCATCGGACCAGTCTAGGTGGACAACTTTAGTGAGTCATTGGGCAAGATACTTTATTCCAGTTGTCTTGGCACTAAATATCCCGCTGTATTTCTGTATCGTAATTTAAAACACCAAACCAAAGTCAGATTTTTTCCAACGTGTCGAATTCGAGATTTGATAGGATCATTTAGCGATTTAAATACAAATTTAATTGATTAACAAGAACGTTAAGATGGTTGATTATCCAGAATTGAGAGGCAAAGTGGATGATGTAAGGTTGTCAAAGTGATTGTGCAATAAATCTTGTGGTAATTAACATTCGGAGCTAAATACCCAAAACGTCTCAGTTTCTTAAATACTAACTTATATCTCATATAATTGCAGATTTTTGGCGCTTGTAATAATTAACGATTATTGTTCAACCGTTAGATCATTAAATTCTATGGCGTGTAAGAGCATATGTAGCCATCAAACGATTGACATTATGTACATGTTTCCAAGAGTTTCTACATTCCTTAGTGTCATAATTACATTAGACATACACATTCAAATTATCCGTATGAAAAAAAAATTATATCTATGCATTTCAAAAGTACAACCAAGACGTTTCACAAACGACAATTATTTAACGAGACAAATGTTAAATCTTTTGTGAAGAAAAGATTAACGCATCTCAGTGGCACGTGGATATGAAAGCCAATATACATGGGCCGATCTTAGGGAGGCGTCAGCTGCAAATGTAAGTACCAGAAAACAGAAATTGTAAATTGTATCGTTCACTTACTGAAAATAAATGTTATACACTTTTAATGCTTTTCAAAAAAAAAAGTTAAAGTTTCAAAAGAAAAAAAAGCGGGCGAACATTCATAAATAGATTATTTCTGTGGGTCTAAAAGAGATTTGTTTTTGATTGAAAGATTCCATATAGTGACTTTAAATATTATATAAATCTGCATGCCCTATCTACTTAGCAAAATATGTGGAATGAAAACCCCACCGACAAACTTTAGAACATCAAACCCATTACTGAAGATTAGCACCCTTCATATAGAACAAATAGGACAGATCAGGTAGTATTGCATCGCTCGTGTATAGGACAGATCAGGTAGTATTGCATCTCTCGTGTATAGGACAGATCAGGTAGAATTGCATCGCTTGTGTATAGGACAGATCAGGTAGTATTGCATCGCTCGTGTATAGGACAGATCAGGTAGTATTGCATCGCTCGTGTATAGGACAGATCAGGTAGTATTGCATCGCTCGTGTATAGGACACACATCCGAATCCATGCATACTGAAGGGTGAACCCTGGCCAGAGTGCACACTTTGCCATTCTCCACTGTTAGTAGAACACATTCTTGTCAACTGTATCAACTTCTACTCCAACTAAAAGACCCTCGTGTATAGGACACACATCCGGATCCATGCATACTGAAGGGTGAACCCTGGCCAGAGTGCACATCTTGCCAGTCTCCAGTGTCAGTAAAGCATATTCTTGTTGACTGTATCAAATTCTACTCGACCGAAAAGACTTTTATTTTAAATGTCACGCTAGTGATAGATAAAGTACAGGTTGTTTTCTCAACATGATCGACCTACATGACCTGTCTACTCTGACTTTTCTCGTCTAACAGATAAATGGTTGTAAGGGTGTGCATACACTGTGCGTGGTTTATGTAAAAGAGATAATTCTGCCATACCATGTACGCATGATGTATGCAGTGCAACACCTATTTATATCAGGGGTTAGGGGGATAGTAGAGATTCACAGAGCAGGGTCCTTAAGTTCTTTTACCGAGACAAATGGACGCATGCAAGAATTTAGAACCATACGAAATATTTCAAGTTTGCATCTGCACCACCTCGGCAGACTTGTTTATTAATATTTGAACTTAAATAATAATGTCTACCACCCTCGCAGACTCAGCAACATAAGCATAGTGAAAAGTGTTGTTCCCCAACGCGGCAGACACCATGCTTGATTACAATGTTATGTATAGTACTAGAACTGTAAAAACGACTTGCACTGCCAAATTTATCTGGTGTTCATAAACCATTAGCCAATTTAAAGATTGGCCCATAAGTCATCCAATCAAATAATATATTTATATATATATATATATATATATATATATATATATATATATATATATATATATATATATATATAATGTCAGTCTAAACTTCCCTTTAAGACAAATACAATGATCACCTTATATACAAACACGTGGATTATTATTTAATTAAGGAAACTGACATGAGGACCCCAGAAGCAGTGGGGATTGTTTGTTTAAAATATTCAAATTTAAAATTTATATGGTTGCAAAGTGGGGAGGCTTGGGTAAAAACGTTTGCTTTCACTTTATAATGTTCGCCCTGCTGCTTTTGTTGATCCTTAATCATGCCTAAAAACTAGCTGGTCAGCTGACCACGCGATGTAGGTCCTGATTGGGGAGGGGGTGGGTGGGACCTGAGGCAACAAAAACATTAGCCGAAGTAAAGATTGGGCCAGAAGTCGTCAAACAAGCTGGCCAATCCAAAGGGAGCCCACTCTGTGAACTATGTGCATATGTTATAAATGGTTGAACAGTAGGATGAAGGAAATATAAAAAGTTATATCACCTAAAATTGCAATATTACAGATGAAAGAAACAAACAAGAATTATGCATAACGGTAAAATGAAAAGCCAATGCAAAAGTAGTTGGCTGGTCATGATAAAATGTTTTGTTGTTGCTTTTAACGGCACTTTTAACACGTGATTGGCTATATCACGCCGAGGAAAGGGAGACAAGTGCCTTTCCCAAGGCAACACTGAGACAGCCGGCCCGGGCTGGCTTAGGCAGGTATCGAACCCGCGACCCTTGGACTACGAGTCTAACGCTCTACCAACTGAGCTACCGCGGCTCCCACAAAAGTTAAAGCAATGTTATGTTGATAGTAAAGTCTAACTTAGGCATTCAAAGTAATATGTAAACTATTATGTACATGAGAACAGTCTTCCATATCTGCATTCTTGCAGCTGTGAAACAATAAAGCAAGAAATGGTAAACTTCGAGCATCAACTTTAAAGTTTAACATCAAGTTCGATTACTCGCATCTTTGGCAAAGGCGATAACAAAAATCTCCTGTGAAGTCCAAGATTCTGTTTGCAAAGGTGACCAACTTCTTTAGACCCCAGCAAATGTCAAAGTAGTGAATGACTGATTATCACCACTCCAGTAAATAATTTATACCAGATACAAATGAAATCAGGAGATTGTCTCCAGCTGGACATAAGCAAGATGACATAAATGAAAAATGTTCGTCATCATTATCTTCAATGTATGAGTATGTATTAAGTATGTGGACATATATACAAGACTACGTAAATTGAAACAAAATGCAGTGAGTCTACTTTTCTAATTTGGGATGAAGAATAATAAAAGGAAATGGTCACTGTATTTATCAACTATTACGTTATATTTGCCAGGAATATGCTTAGCTTAGAACTGAAAATTAAATCTCAAGCTACAGAGAACGATTCTACTTATTAATGACATCATTTAAGTGTCACATGACATTTGTTTATTGATGCGGTGTGTGACAGCCGAGGTATCAGTGAGGAACAGAATATTATTTGCCTAAGAGTGAAACAGCTCGAGTTATTAAATATAGCTCCAGTATATTAATATGCTGATGTTTAAGTAGCTCAGGTCATTCAAAAAGGAACACGTATGACTGTTATATCAACTAAAACCTTTTGACTGTGTTACGACTCTAGGTCTTAAAATAATGTAACAGAAAGAAAATGAAACCAACAATGTAAGTAAAATCAACAAGCAATTTATTTCTAGACAAATAAAGTGAAAATTCAAAAGACACTTACAATAACGTGAATTAAAGTCCAGATAATCCAATAATCCTAAGTGTCCTAATCACAAGTCCTAAATATAGAATGTTCCGAATGAATTCCAGTAGCCTTGAATGTCCTAATGTGCCAATAGTCTTGAATGTCCTGATATGCCTGAACGATGTAATCCAGAATATCTTTGAATGAATTCACAAAAATCTCAAAGTCAAGTATTAATCCAAATGAGAATGAGCACTTTTAGTAATTCCAATGAATAATTAAAATAAATATTTCCTCTCTCTGAATTTGCTGTGATTAACACAACGGTAACATCTGATTACTCAAATAAATTCCTTAATAGACTGATCTTAATAACATGAAGTTTAGTATAGGAATTTAATCTTGTTTACCAAATGCTCCATAAATATAGAGACAAGTCACCTGACAGAATATTCTAGAATATAAGTAACTCTAATCGAAATTTCTTGTGCGTACCTGGCTTTTCTCACATCAAGACATGGAAAGTTCCAATCTAAGTAATAAATGCTATTTAAACAAGACTAACCTTTAATTCAAATATAGTAACTATGTTGTTCATAAAATGACCACTAAAGTACAACTTACCTCATGGACACATATTATAAAATCAATATACATAACACTGTGCTGTATTAGTGTATAATTGAAGGATGCTGGAATATATGAACTGTGAGTCTCGGATGACAGTAATACTATTAAAGTGACCAACGAACTCAAACCATGCTGCGAGATCCGCACTAGCACCTTTGTTGAGCTTACTTTTTTTGTGGATGCATTTAACTCTGCAAGTTCAGTCTGTACGCCTGTGTAAGAAAGCTCTGCCTGGTATTATGACCTTGCAGGCAAAATTCAAATGGCCAACAATGGACGAAAGGACTGAAGGTGATGAAAAGTGCTGTATCGCTTTTTGACTGATTTGAGGAGGAACTCTTTAAGACCTGTGCGTTTTTCCAAAGATAATCTGGAATGCACGAAGGCAGTCTCAATCTCAGTGCCATGTACAGTTGTGCAAGTAATAGGCATGACTGTTTTAGCGGATTTAACTGCGATTTCAATTTGCACACAGAGAATCCAAAAACCGTTTTCATGAATCAGACTTTGCAGGTCCCACAAATATAAAATCATCTGTTATGCAAGAAACCAATGAATAACTTGGATGAAGGTTTCAAACATTCCGATAGAGCTATAACAACCACATATGCAGGCATGTATCGAAGTAGCATTAACTTCGCAATGTTAAACCCAGTAGAGGTTAGTCTAGTGCGGCTATAGGGATGATTCTAAAAGTATTGTCTGTGTCAGATTTTGCCAAAAGACAATGTCCCAAATATTTGTATCAAAGAAACAACACCGTCAACTGTTTCGAAAAATACCAAAGAGAGAGCAAGCATGCACTGGAGAATTGTGAACTGATACTGAAGGTCAGCAACAGAACTGGATACTAGTAGCAGTGCAAGTTAACATGTATAAAAAAGCTATGAAGCTAATGATTGAAATGTCAAGACCTTGTAGGTGTAGCAAAATGGATAAAACTGGACAATAATAACAATAAGGATAGAATGTAGGAGGAATATTAAATTGGTGTAAATTATGCAGAGACAAAATGTAGAAATACATTTTGAATGTTTATCAATACATGGATAATAAAAGCCATATGTTGCAACAAAAGATACATCAAGCAGAAATATTATGCGTGGTATTTTTTCTTTTTTTACCAAGACTAGACAAAAATAAGAATACCACAAAAATTGTATGCGAGATAGTTGGGTGTTACAGTGTTCTACCAAAAAATGGCATGTGAGATATTTGGGTGTTACAGTGTCCTACCAAAAAATGGTATGTGAGATATTTGGGTGTTACAGTGTCCTACCACAAAAATGGTATGTGAGATAGTTGGGTGTTACAGTGTCCTACCACAAAAATGGTATGTGAGATAGTTGGGTGTTACAGTGTCCTACCAAAAAAATGGTATGTGAGATAGTTGGGTGTTACAGTGTCCTACCACAAAAATGGTATGTGAGATATTTGGGTGTTACAGTATCCTACCCTTATTAAGCAACTACACTTTTAAGGTAAAAGGGAGACCCATTCCCCATCCCTGAGTGGCACAATATGGGCGGCCAAATGTCCTGTCCTAACAAGTAACATAAGTGCTCTTAATTATAAAAATGGGAGGTTTACTGTCCATCCCAAATATTGCCGTGTAATGGACGGCACACTGTCCTACCATATAGACTGAAATATATACAGAATGAGTGGGAGACACACTGTCAATCCCAAAGAAACAAGGTACATAAGGGATCTAACAATAAAGTATTAGAAATTTATTTAAAAGATCAAACAACAAGAGGGACAACTTGTACTCTCGCGCCTGTATGTATGCTGATAGATTATCTGGTTGTGGAAGGCCGACTTCAACGCTCGTGCGTTTTTGCAGTTTGGATAAATGTGTACGGATACCGTGTACTGCTAAGACAAGAATACTCATGCAAAATAGGGAAATTATACGAACAACGTAGTTCTATGACTGGAAATTCTAACTTATATGCTGTCCCTGAATATGTGTAAATTAATAAAGTAGCACACTATTGCATGCGCATCTTTTCGTATCAAGATAGAGAGGGGTAACTCTTCCATGCAAGAAACAAGTTGGACTTACATCCCTTGACTATAATTGCATCTCTTGATCAAAATATAACTTGCTTTAAACGGAGATGCTGTTCTTCAAAAAGAACAGCACCACATACACTGCACAAATATGATTTTTGTCCGAGAGGTTGGTTCACATGAACCTCATTGTAGGACACGCACAGTGTTCAAAAATTCTGAGTAGCTGCTCTAAAAAAAAACATTAAGTGGCTGATCTTTGAAATTTAAAGAATCCTTGTTCAGACGTGGCAACGTTTCCCTGACAGTAATGTTTTTCTCTTATTGCTAAACATGAGTAGATAAGTGAAATAACTGAATTCCCCACGGCGAAATATGTAGCGTTGTGAGGCCAAAGATTATTTAATTTAGTATCACAAACCAGGAAATCGGGGGAAAGAGCTGAGTTAAAATCAAGTTCATTCAATAAGGCTAAAGACAGGTCCAATCGAGTTCAAGTTTTGTTTGGTTGTTGGGGACAGAGTAATCCCGTAGTCGGCGAACAAACGAATGTCCCTTGACCAAAACTAATACTGGAGACATG
The DNA here is from genome assembly GCA_029931535.1 of Margaritifera margaritifera. NCBI lineage: Eukaryota > Metazoa > Mollusca > Bivalvia > Unionida > Margaritiferidae > Margaritifera > Margaritifera margaritifera. The sequence continues at coordinate 304,441 of JAQPZY010000754.1, forward strand.
TTAGAAGAATGGAATTGGCAAAAAGTGGTTGAAAAACATGTGTGAAATGTAGAAATGCTAAGACAAATTTTAAACAAGAAATAAAGATAGCGGAGGGGGACGCTCAAAAGAACATGGAGGAAAGGATTAGAAGGTTAAATGTAAATTAAGACAGCATTAAATATACAAACTGAAACGATACTGACGGTGTACAATATCGTTATCCTTGTATTCCCAGAAAATGTTACGATACATTTCACATAAAGAACAACGATGAAAAACTTTTTTGTTTTGATTTCGAAATCTTTGCGCTATACCTTTGTTGTTCCTTTCTCCTGTCCGAAAATTAGCTAGTCAGCTGACCACTCGAACTGGGTCCTTATTGTCCCTAAATCATTCATTGGTTGTTATGAGTCAGCTGGCACAGAACGGCCTCATCTAATATGTTCATTGTGTAAGCCTTATTACTGAAACTGAAATCCCCCAAGCAAATGCACATAGATTGCTACCTTTCCCAATGGAATAAATTTATATTTTGGTCATTGTGGCAAAATTTGCCGTTTCCTCTAGAGTGGATCGGCCGCCTTATGAATATTTTACTAGAAGGTCAAACCGAAAGGTTATCCTGATTGAACTCTTTGTTCGTAAATAAGGAGCGAATGTTAATTAATGGTAACAAAAACAAATTATCGACCTGTTTTTCCTTGTCAAAATGAATTATTATTATATATATATATATATATATATATATATATATATATATATATATATATATATATATATATATATGGCTGGAGCAACTCAGTTGGTTTGATGAGTGGCATAGCAACAGCCCGGAGAGGGTGTGTGTGCAAAATTCCCATCAAACAACTTTTTTATTATGAGGGGGCCCCAAAATTAAGTTTTGCGTTGGAGGGGGCAGACTTTCTTGCTACGTCACTGGGCCTTGATCAAGATTTTACTTGTCTTGGTCTCGCTTTATCTAGTAACTATTAATTTTCCAGAGCCGTTCAAAGCCTTGCTGGCAAAAGTGTACAAGTTTTGAACATCCTTATTTCAAACTTCAAAAGTTCTTTACTTAAATTTAACGAAAAGTTGAAACTTTTTTATGCTTTTGTAGCTTCTGTACTTGTTTACGCATCAGAAGTTTGGGGTTTGTACATATCAAATTTGATGGAGAGAGTTCATAACAATTTTACAAAATATTTTCTTAATGTTAACATCTCAACATCAAATGAAGCTGTTTATGGTGAGTTAGGTCGGTTTCCTCTTTGCAATCGATTACTTAGAATTGTAATATTTTTTAATATTGCAAAGAGCTAAAATGTAAATTTGGTTTCCCTGTTGAAAAATATTATTTGTTAGCATACCACTGCTGATATGTGGATGTTTCGTAATTTTTTTAATATGGATGCAAGCTCTTCCGATATGTGGATGTTTCGTAATTCTGTCAATATAATTACTTATCTCAATATCTGCCATGCTAACTGATGCCTGCCGTGACTATGACACTCTGATCGACATCAGATACCGGACTGACGGAAAGCTATTCAATCTGGGAAGACTACAGGCGAAGACGAAGCTACAGGAAGTGACTGTTTGTGATCTTCTATTTGCTGACGAATGTTCCCTGAATGCCAACTCTGAGTCTGACATGCGACACAGTATGGACCATTTCTCTTCAGCTTGTGACAATTTCGGTCTCACAATCAGTATCAAGAAGACAGAGGTGATGCACCAATCTGCACCAGGAAAGCCTTAGTCAGAGCCTACCATCACAGTAAATGACCAAACCCTCTTGGCAGTGGACACGTTCACCTATCTCGCCAGTACACTGTCACGTACAGTCCATATCGATGCTGAAACCAACGCCAGAATAGCTAAAGCAAGTGTAGTCTTTGGCATAATACGTGCACATGTGTGGGAGCGCTGAGGCATCAGTCTACCAGCAACACTTAAGGTCTACAAAGCCATTGTGTTGCCCAACCTGCTGTATGCTTGCGAAACCTGGACGGTGTACAAACGCCATGCCAAGAAGCTGAACCATTTTCACATGGGCTGTCTGAGGAAACTGATGAGGATAAGATGGCAGGACATGGTTCCAAACACTGAGGTTCTCACACGAGCAGGCTTTCCAAGCATCCACACTCTAATGATGAAATCACAGTTTAGATGGGCAGGTCACGTCACCATGATGTCAGAAGAGCGACTATCAAAGAAGATCTTCTACGGCAAGCTGAAGTAGGAAAAGCGCTCTCAGGGTGGTCAGAAGAAACGCTTCAAAGATTACCTCAAGTCATCTTTGAAACACTTCAACATTGACCCTGAGTCTTGGGAAGATCTCACGGAGGATCGCTCCACAAGGCGGAGTCTCATTCATACTGGAACAACCGACTTCGAAAGTAGGAGAACCGCAGAGGCAGTGCAGCAGCGTGAGCCGCGTAAATCTCAGAACTTAAGCACGTCCTCTATTGATCAAGCAAACGCAAGTGGCATCTCCTGTCAAGTGTGCCACAGACAGGTCAGAGCACAAAGTGTCATGATCAGCCACTCACGTACTCACATACTCTAAACCAGTTAGGAATGTCATGGTCATTTTCGAATTCGAAGGATGAACAACAAAATGACTTATACCTCTGTGAGATACCCGGATGAATGTTAATGAAGTAATGAAGTATTTTCCTAATGCGGCTATCCGGATATTATAGTGAGAACTTAAAGACTGTGCTCATAGGGTGCGATGGCAGGGGTTTCCAGTGGCAGCGTTCTGGAAACCCCAGTCGTCACACCCTAAGAGCACGAAAACTCCTGTCGTTGCAGCTAAATGAGCGCGCTGATATAAATCCGATCAGCGAGGTGAACGGAGTCGACAAACAAGATGGGCAGCTGAAATGAGATTAGCCATATGATAATTTACATCTAAAGGAAAACACTTCGATCAGTTCACAAAAGAACAACTGAGTGAAAAAATCTCAAACAAGGACGAAATTTCCACTCAAGTATAAAAAGAACTGAATTGAACATAATCTAAATCGGACATAGAAACAAGGTTTATCGTCGAATATATAACATATGTCTATACATAAGACTATACATGTAACATATGTCAATGCATAAGACTGTGGCATTGCCTCATTTAAGAACTGAACTTCATATTTGACAGTGTTCATGAAGTCATGAAGCTTGAAAATCGATTACGCACTGCAATGGAAGGCTGCTCATATATAGTATGTAATCGATTTCCACGCTTCATGACTTCATGAACACTGTAAAATGATTACAAATAGTTATTTAAATAAATAAGAGGGAAACTGAAGAATTAATGGAATTATTTTGTTTGACTATTGTTTACAAATATTGTCAAAGCACACACGAAGTGCGCAGGAATACATAAGTCACTGCGTCATCAGGAGAATCTGGAAACCGCTCATTTTTACATGTTTACACCAATACCTCATTTTGGGGATCTTGAACATTCTAGACAAACTTTCCAGTGAATTTAGGGTTGTGGGGGTAGGGGTGGGGTGGGGAGGAGGGTTGGCCAATAAAATAGAGCTATAGCCGTTGGATCACACTGAGATATGTACCGTGGAATGTATTTTACAGTACACATGGAGGCGTACATTCTCTTTTCAATGGGTGAAGCACGATCATGGATTCCTCCCTAAATATTTTTCTGCTTGGTGGTATTGTTGTGAGTGACATATTCTCTGTCTTTTTCATAAATATGAACGAATCTTTGGATAATTGTGTGTGAATTTCTAATCCATATGTGTAAAAATGGACTGAAATGAATATTCCATACCTCTTACGGAACTGTAAGGCTGTAAGATTTAATTCGGAATGAAGGTAAGCTGCAATTTTGTGGAAATCATTGCATTCAGTTATTGGATTGTGCTTCGTTGGACGATATTATTTAGATTAAAATTGTGTGATCGCGTATCTTTCAGACTTTGTTCACGGACTTTTAAATATAGAACCTCTCATCTTTTGTTATTGGAAGATATCTCCTTTTTCTATAGTTAGCACATGAGCAGAAATTCTAAATGTTGTCAAAATTGATCTCATGCTTTCATTTTCTTTCATTATTTAAATAATTCGCAAAATTTACAACTCGTTTTGTATCTCTTAGTTCAATATTAATTCTTGACTAGACATAAAATCTATCATTGAATTTTGTATAAGATGATCCATAAGTCTTTATTTACATATTAGACAGAAATCTTTGGGAACAATAGAAAACGGATTTTCCAAATATAACAGAAACCATTACTGTCTAAGATATTTCTACCTTGTAATGCCCAACTATTTTTCTCTCATTACGTAGTAAACGATTCATAGGAAATGTGGTTTTTAACATATTTTATTTTCCGTATGCAATGACTTTAAATAATATTTTATTACCTTGCATAATTTAGCTAAGGCTACCTGTTGAATTTCCCCTAATATTTGGAATTAGGTAATTCATGAATATATATCCAAATTGTTTGTAGTTTTATGCTCACGTCTCACGTTGATTGTAATAAGTTAATTCTCAGTGTTTGGACAATATATCATTAAACATATATCTAAATCGAAGCATCACTGCAGAAAAAAGTGAAGTAAGTTACTTTGGTCAATATTAATGTTTTCAAGAAAATCAATGCCATGTTAATCGTAATAGAACAAACATTTCCTTTACCGTGTATGTATTTTTTCTGATGCATGAGCATATGTCTGCCGCATGGTAGCATATTTCCAAGTTTCTTAGAGTTGCAGTTTCCCACCCCTCTAGACCCGGAGAGCATATTTCCACGCTTCTCTGAGTTATTGTTGCCCACCCCTCTAGACCCAGCGAGCATAAAACTTCCAGCTGAAGTTTGATATTAGGATTACACTCAGAGACAATTAAAAATGTTAATTAATGGTAAGAAAAACAAATTTTCTACCTGTTTTTCCTTGTCAAAATGTCAGCCATTTGTGAATGATTTAGACAAAATCTGAAGATAAAACTCAATTTCAAACGGTCGTATGATTCTCAGCCGTGTCCTATTCCACGGGAGTTAGATGAAATTCTAACTTAATTTCACACATCTACACACCACCCTCTCTGTAGGCACTTAGGGCATAGTTGACTCTGGAGATTGTTGACCAACAGGTCTCAATTACGTTGGCCTTTCGTCAAGGTATGCAGTCTTAAACTAACCATACTGCACAGAAACCATTATTTTCTGATTATACTTACCGTGCCCTTGACCTTTAATCTTTAGACCCCAAAATCTATAGGCTTCTATGTTACCCTAAATGCAAGCTATCCTCAAAGTTTGGTCTACGAACTTAATCTTAAACAAGAGTTATCGTGCATAACTTATTTTTCTTTGAGTCACATTGATCTCGACTATTGACTATTTCACCCCAAAGTCGATAGGCATACTTCTTACCCTATGTTCAAGCCCTTCACAAACCTTGGTCAAGGTTCTAGAACTTAGGTTATTATACAAAGTCATTCTCCTTTTTTCATTCACGGTGACAATGACCTTTTATCTTTGACGCCAACATCAATAGGCTTCTTTCCTACTCAAAGTTTAAGCGATCCATACATTTTCGTGAAGGTTCATAGCCCAGAATCGGAATTTTAGTGACGAAACAAGTTTTCATTTCTAAGCCACATTACCATTGACCTTTGACCTTTTCACCCCCAAACCGATAGGTTTCTCCCTTCTCCCAAGTGCAAGCCATCCACAAAGATTAGTCTAGGTCTGTAATTTATAACTATGTGTATTGTGCGGAAACAATGTTTCTTCATTCAGTCAAAGTTGCCTTGATTTTTAACCTTTTGACCTCAACATCAAAAGCTTTCTTCCTTACCCTAAGTGCAAACTATTCACAAAGCTGTGTATATGTTTGCAATGTAGAACTAGTGTTATTGTGTGGACAGTATTTTTCTTCTTTCGGTCACAGTCACAGTAACCTTGACCTAGTATATATTAATAAAAATAATGTCTTTATTTAAAAATGGTAACTCAATTAGCTAAATACGACTAATCTTCTTGAGACCCTCTACTAAGGAAAACACAATTACAAAGTATTATCATTCATATTAAGGCAAAGCATCTTCATACAAAGTTGTTCTCTCTCTCACTCTCTCTCTCTCTCTCTCTCTCTCTCTCTCTCTCTCTCTCTCTCTCTCTCTCTCTCTCTCAAATTAGTATTTATAAGTAAACCCATCTATAAATGCATACTAAAATACATTATGAAAGGAGGACTCCAGTACATATATAAATTCTTGTTTCATCTCTCCAAAAACTGTGTTTCTGAAATGACATTAAGCAATATCTTCATGTATACATAGAAGTTAATGATCACTTTTGCTTGGATACACCAATCGGCTATTCTGCAAAAATGTGGCAATTAGTTAAGTTTATATCAGTGCTATACTTTGTCATAAAACATTATCAGGCACAAATGTAGAGAGAGGTTCATATATATATATATATATATATATATATATATATATATATATATATATATATATATATATATATAACATTTTGTACATACCTTTAAGAAGATACAAATATAAAAGATAAAAGCAAATGATGGCACTCTAGTGCTGGTCATAGTCATGTCACCAATTCACCTACGATGAGCACATGGTTATTATTATTAGACAAGACTAATAGATGCTGTTGACTGTTCTTTCTGTGTGGACAACCAATTATGATATATTTATGAGTTAATTATGATAATAAGGAAACTCTATAAACTTGAAATATACAAACTGCAAAATGCACATGTCGGAGTTCATGCTAATTATTCAACAGAATGGAATTTTTAGATTTGTCTCGTAATTTCAATGTTTGTTCAATTGTATAGCTAGTCAAGGTGCAGGAAACAGACTATACATTTATGTTCACATCTGTTATTAAGGTCTTGGTCACGTTCGTTTCGTTTGTATTTTTTGTTGGGGGTGGGGGATTGTAAACAAGAAAATATAAGGGTACACGTGCGCGTATTTGCAATACACGCTTTTTTGAGATTATGAACTGATAGACTAATCATCCACTTGACTGTTATTTCAAAATATATGAGTGACTGGTACAGCTGGTACAGCTGTATTGTAATATTCTTTAAGTATCATAATTGTTCCACCAGACAAAAGAGAAAAACGCACTGAGTCACCTTTGTGTTTGTGTGGCATGTACAAATCATGTGGAAGCCCTACATAAATTATGTACATTAAAAATTCATGAATATGAGCAGGAACCAGAGCAAATTTGGTAAAGTTCATAGTATGTCCGTTGTTCTGTAAATACAATTGAACAGATTTAGGACGATATAGGTCAGACATATTAAACTGTATGTTTGACGGTTTGACCGGTCTGTCAAGTCAAAAGATGACTGCGTGCATTTCATGTTTTGTTCGGGTACATTCGTTACCTTATACGCGCACAGTAATATTGAATGTACGTGTAAGTGGGTCTTGTAACTGAAGCATTTATTTATAAAGCGGATTTGACTCATATGCTTCTGTATTGGAAAGAAAATCGATAATATTTCGAGGGGAATAATGCAAAACAATCTGTAGATTACTACCGTATATACTCGCTTATACACGTCGTTAATCCAACGAACGAACCAAACGATCATAGACCTTTCTTGAGGTTAATATTAAGTTTTATTAACCAGTGACGACCGACGCATGACGTTAAGAACTTCACGCTATGCCGTCAACTTAAAGTCAATGACGTCATAACCATGTCACATGAAACAAATATCACATATCACGTAATTACGTTGTGACATCCAATAAAAAGCCATCTCACGAATCGTGTAATAAGTTAAATTATTGTACTGCTTGTACAAAGTTAATATACAGCTGGTTCACTACTTCATTCTCTCATTCCCATTGACATCATTATTCACTCAATAAATATAATTTACTAGTTATGTTTACAATGTTAATTTTCCATCTGTGAGAAATAACCAGCAAATTACAGTCCAAATGTGGAAAAAGCTAAAAACATTTTTAAAAGTGTAACTTCTCAAGACTGAATCTCCAGTGACTTGAAATCTACTTAAAACCAAAATAATTTTCCGGGCCCAAACTTTTGTGTCATACATTTGAAAGAATTGGCGCAGTAAACCGAAACCCTTCTACTCTGTAAAATAAGATAATGAAATTGGTTTGATCGAAATGCGTCTGATAGACCATCGACCAGGTTCCATTATACAGTGTAAAAAAACTATCAGTCCAAGAGTCGTATTTGCATTTAAAAACGAAGCTTACTCAGAACAAGTTGCAAGTCAGTATTCCCGAGGAAGCCAAAAGTCATGCGCAATTAAACAAATCCTTTCAAAGTTTCCAAATTGTATATAAGTTCATGCTAGTGGATATGCAAATCAAAGGAACCTATGCTTAGGCCTAATTGCTGATCGTGCGAACATGTCCGTTGCTACATTCAGCTCGACTGTCCTTTTTTTTTTTTTTTTGTTGTTGCCAACAAAGACTGACAAAAATATTATCCAAGTTTAATTCATTATATTGATTTTGTAAAGGAAAAACATCATTATTTAAGTTATTAAAGCAACTAAGACTATCAATTTGTTCTGTCTTGGATGACAAGATCCCTGATTGTCAAGCTCAGCGTCATATAGTTAATTATCACTAGAGCATAAGAATATATTAATCGAGGACTTAATCTGTTATGCACTGAAGCAAAACTAAAACTCAAGTACAGCATACGTTCAACTGAAATAAGCACTGGTTCTTTGTGTCTCCTCTTTTCTGCATTGTAAATATGAAAATGCACTACAATTAAATACGGAGACACATCTCATTCTTAGGTAAAAAGGGGTAACGTCAGTTAATCGAAAACTCTTCAGAACCAAACATTTAATTTGGTCCTGAATGTTTTAGGTATTGGTAGTTTTCACCGTCTTTTGGTGAATTTAGAAAAAGCTAATTACAGTTTTTAGGTATAAAAATACGTGAAACACAATATTTTCCAGAAAATAAATTGCTAGACAAAGCGATGCAGTGTAAACTGATTTAAGTTGTTGTGCAAGACGATAACTCTAAAACTACAAATAAGAGGAAATTTTATAGACATTTTGTTATGTTTGTATTTTTTATTTAATTAAATTTCAAATTTCCCCACAAGGGGGTTGGGCTGGGGAGTGTCTAAGGTCACCCCCTAATTTATATATATTTTGATAGAATTCAATGCGCATTGGCTATGAAGTATGGTTTTATCTTTAGAATATTGCATTAGTGGACAATTAACAATCTTTAAAAACCAACATTGTCCATGGGTTATGACCATCTGTCTGTCCTTACCTTCTGGAGTCCAGCCCCTTAGTCATACATCGGAATCTTTTGCGATATTCACAGTATAACAATGTATACACTTTCTGGGTATGTAAAGATGATGTCATTTTTGCAACAAACGTGGGTCTGTTTCTAACCCATGGAGACTGACTCCTGGGTTATAACTTGGAAATTGTTAATATCCCCACACCGAATATATATATATATGTATGTGTGTGTGTGTGTGTGTGTGAATGTGTGTGTGTGTGTGTCCCCTACGTCTATAGAGGCTGCATGCGTTGTATTTAACATAACAAGATAGATCGAAAAATAGTCTGACTTTTTAGAGACAACAGAGGTTCCCAATAACAGGTTACTTCTGTAGGTTGCCACACTAGAGTACAATATATAATAAGCTGTCTAATCTTGAAAATTAACATATGGCAATTTTTAAAATTCCTCACTTGAAATTTTTATGTCAATTTGATCATGATTGTGCCTGTTCTAAGAATTTAGTTCAGTTTATGGAAAAACAAGTTTAGCATAAAACTAGAGCTGATTGGAACCATTTCTTTAATTTTGTTCACAGACCATGACGCTAAGCCATACTTTACAGTAGCTTAAGGATTTTAAAAGGGAGGCAATCAAACTTAGCAAATGGATCACTCGTAATTAGTTTCAGACATCACTGAGTAAAACCTATACAGTAATTTGAGTGAACAATAATACTTGTTCTTCCCAGCAACCAAATATAAAAAATGTATCCCGTTATATATAAACACTTGAAGGAAAAAGGTGATAATGTTTGTGTTAAACTTCATTTAGGTAATACTAAACAGTATTGGGCAAGATCCAAAATGTATCTTTTCAAATGAAAACGCACCCACTCAATACATCACAATGCTACATGAACAGTAAAACGTCGATTATCCAGATCCATTAGGGAACATGGATTTCGTTGCAATAAAATGATCGTCTGGATGATCGAAGTTTAACTGTTTTAAGCTCTCTTTCATCTTCCAGGTTCGCTGCATGGGACAGAATTTTGGTCTTTTTTGTCTTGACGTCTGACATTTGCTGTGTACAGATACCATATATTTCTGCAAGTTTAATAACCTTCCCAGTATTATCAAATCTCTTCATGATGTTCATCTTTTATGCCAAGGGACAAGATTTTACGTTCGTCCTTCACACCTATCTTCTTTATCCATCGTTTTGGCTGAATTTCAATATGTGATTAGAGACAGTTGGAAGGATCCAATCAATGTGCTGGTGTACTAATGCGCGGAGACGCTGGACTAAGGTTTATGTGATTCAGCGGTCAAAACAGCCTTATGGCAGAGATATATTCTCAAAGAGTATAAGTTGTGAGGAACGTGGCGAATTAAGTGAACACCGTCTATACAGGACACTTAAGAGACCACAAAAAGGTACACGTAGAAAAATGTATTCAAGGGACCAATACACATTGTCCTTCATGTGCAAGGTGTCGTTTGAAAGGAGGTGTCGGCTAAGGATCTTTGGGAACAAATGAACAACAATACCTGCAATCTGTAATTACAACATTTATACCCAATTTTCTAAGAACCTTTAGAAATCAAGTTTTGCTATAAATTCTCTAGTTCGGTGAATTTTTTCTGTCACTAATTTTACATATTTTGCTGCTTGGTTAAACAGTCTTTGCAAAAATTACTGCCTCAACTAAGTACCATAATACTACTGAAGAAATAGATAGATAGATCTGCTTTCTATTTTGTTTTCTGGTGTTTTGCGGCACAGCAGCACATAAAGGTTATATCCTGCCGATGCAAGTAGAGTAAAGTGCCATGCCCAGGGTCACACCACGGCAGTCAACTTGGGTTGATCCGATGCTAGGATACGAGCCTGCGCCATTTTAGTCGCGTTTCTGGTACACTAACCACTGAGCAACTACTCATTGTGATTTTCTCACTCAATAATTTAAATTGTATTTGATACCATGAATATCATGATGCTATCATAAAAAGAGAATCCTTGATATGCATGCGTGTCTGATAGGGAAATGTCCACCCTCGGAATCGGAATTGTGCGTCAGCGAGTGTTATACGCAAATTTCTGCCCCCAAGGGTAGAATTTTCCTATCCTACACCGATACGTAACGGAGGATTATTTGTCTCACATTCCTGACCGAAATATGAGGGTCGAAGTCAAAATTGCGTATTGTGACTACTGACGTAACTTTAAAATAACATTGAAAAAGTTCCCACCTAAAGATAGAGCGTAAAAAGTTAGGTTTTCAGTGTAAACTTGAAATGACGTTGAAACACATATCAGCGCTCAAAGAACAGTGGCTGGTGTCACGACATTGTGTGTACGAAAATGCCTATGCATTACAGATGATTGAAAATGTACATGGGTTTCATTGCCGCGTACAGCATTACCCGGGGGTAATATAAAATATAGTATGTTACAATATAGTATGTTACAAGTTAGACATTTTATAGCTGAATTCAAAATGTACGAATTAAATGATGAGAAATGTTTGAGTTTTTATAATCCAGTGCGATTATTCATGTCTTAGACAGATTCGTATACGAACATGGTTATTGTAATAATAATCTCGTACCGTCATTCTTATGAAAGAATATAATGTGTAAATAAGTAATTTCATGTGCACGCATGCGTAATGTATATCATTGTATTTGCCCTTAAACATCTTATATGGCTCAGTCATTGTAGTTTTAACTGTTACGTGGGAATCGTCGAACGTTGTGGGTTTGTGTAACCCGGATACTGCGGTCACTGGTGACGTTGTTTCGAGGGATCATACTGGTTATCTCAGTGTGAGGGGCCAAAGGTTCTGGACCAACGGGTCTGCGGGATAGGGAGGTTTTTGAGCAATCCTTCGGCAGACGGGGAGGCGCTGACCACACGAGGTCGTTCCTGAACAATTTGTCGGAAACTGTGGAATTGGAATCTTGTAGCCATCGCCTGTTTTTCAAGATATATATATATATATATATATATATATATATATATATATATATATATAATTAGATTTTGAACCTAATAAATAAATCTCACTGTATGCGTGACAATCAATCTAGTAGAACATCATCCTTGTTGACGAACAATACACTGATCATAAATACATGCATTAATCATATCTGTTGATGAACAATACACTGATCATAAATACATGCATTAATCATATATGTTGATGAACAATACACTGATCATAAAATGCATGCATTAATCATATCTGTTGATGAACAATACACTGATCATAAATGCATGCATTAATCATATATGTTGATGAACAATGCGCTGATCATAAATGCATGCATTAATCATATATGTTGACGAACAATACACTGATCATAAATGCATGCATTAATCATATCTGTTGATGAACAATACACTGATCATAAATGCATGCATTAATCATATATGTTGATGAACAATACACTGATCATAAATGCATGCATTAATCATATCTGTTGATGAACAATGCACTGATCATAAATGCATGCATTAATCATATATGTTGATGAGCAATACACTGATCGTAAATGCATGCATTAATCATATCTGTTGATGAACAATACACTGATCATAAATGCATGCATTAATCATATCTGTTGATGAACAATACACTGATCATAAACACATGCATTAATCATATCTGTTGATGAACAATACACTGATCATAAATACATGCATTAATCATATCTGTTGATGAACAATACACTGATCATAAATACATGCATTAATCATATCTGTTGATGAACAATACACTGATCATATTTGTTGATAGATCTATATATTAGTTATATCTGCTGATAATTTCCATACATTGAAGATATCCGTTGACATACGTGATCATTTGTGATTATTTGTTGAAATTCTATGTTTTTATCGTTTCCATTTAGTAACGAGATCATTTTGTTATGTCCGTTGTTGAACTTTGAGCGCGTGAGTAAGATGTCAGATTCATTCATCATTAATTTGCATTATAAATAAAATAAACATCTCATTCATGTAACTAAGTTAGGTGTTTCGCTAGATCCAATCACACCCGGTTTCAACCTGTTACAGCTGGGACTGCTAAGTTAATGGAAATACACAGCGTCTGAATTGTGTACTGCAGAAAGCTTGTGCAATAATACAAATATGAACAGGTAAAAAAAAAAATTACGCTCTTATCCATAAGATTAATGGAGACATACACAAATAATGATATAGTCTTCAATTCAACTTTGATCTAAAATTGACTTATTATTCATAAATGATAAAGAATATGAATTTTTAACGAAAATAATAATTACAACAACGGCTTTTTCAAATAGAAATTGGACAACAGAAGCTGTACATGTGGCTAGATCAATCAGTACAAAACGTTCTGTTAGCGGAACACTAGCTTCAGTTGCTTATCGTTTTAGGATGTCGATGTGTTGCAGTTAATGTTTATCTTGATTATTGTGAAAGAATGTTGACGTGATGATGGAAATTGGGGAGTATTTGCTACTTTGTGTTCACTATACTCCCAGTAGAAGGTCTTGATTTGTATTAGTTTGGTGCTACATTATAATGACATTGTTGCACCGCGCAGCATCAACCTTTATTTTCTTTTTTAAAAAAACTATTTTGGAACAAAACTTTGACTGTATCAATTTTGAAAAGGTATAAATCAGGTTTTCTGAAGATTCAGCAGTTGTGATTAACGTTTGTTCTTGGAAAAAATAAATAAATAAATAAAAAATAAATTTGTAACTATCAGTTCGTGCGTAGGGTAGCAGGTTGGTATATTCATGTTGATTTCTACCAGTTCTTATTGCTTTGATCAAATTGTAGCAGGGTAGTTTTGCTTTGTTTTTAAAAGTTTCGTACAAAAATATTACTCTGTTTTCCAGTCAACGTTGGTTTAATGGTTTCTAAGGTAACTTGTTCAATATTGAGGTCATACTTCCTGTGGTATAGGCACACTTGGATGTAAAGAAAACCTTGCTGCTCGTTTTTAGATAATTTCAATTTTATCCTGTAAACCTTGTGAATATGGGTTCCAAATTGTACAAGCATATTCTAGAATAGATCTAAATGAACCATTGAAAGCTAATTCTTTCGCATTTTGTAGGCAAGGTGATGAGTTAATGTCTGAATATGCCTAAAGTATGATTTGCTTTGGTGCATAATTCTTGATTTTGAAGGTTCTATTTCAGGTCACTAGTTTGTGACTCCTAAATAGTTTTAAATTATTTGATTGAGATTTTCTAATGAAGTACCTTCCTATGAATATGACATACTAGTTGGGTGGGATAGTTTTCTTATCGTTTGCATTATGTTGCATTTTTCGGGCTGGAATTGCATCCACCATTTTCATGCCAATGTCTGAGTTTATTAATGTCATTTTGTATTATCTAGGTATCCTGATGGGTTTTGATTGATCTTTATCACGGATCCAAGTACTGTGCCTTGAGGTGCTGCAGAAGCTACGTTGTACCAACCAGATTTGTAACCACTTACCCACCACATATTGAAAAATATGTCTATCCAGCGTAGGGTTTCGCCTGCAATTCCATAATGAATTGACTTACTCTTTAACATTTCGTGGGGGACAGTGTCAAAAGCATTTTTAAAAAGTCTAGTACAAAAATATAATTGGTCACCTTTATCTAAATGTTTAGCCCAATTATCAATAACACAACACGGTTGTTTGTCACAACTCTGTAATTTTCAGAAGGCATATTGTTTGTCAGTAATGATGGAAAAATTATCAAAGTGCTTCATGGTGTTAGAAATGACAATATGCTCAAGCACTTTACAAAGATCATTGGTGAGTGAGATTGGACAATAATTAATGGCCATTGCGCTATCACCTTTTTTTGAGCAATGGGCATATATTTGTCAGGACCAATCCTTTGGGATTTTGCAAATGGCCAAAGATTGTTGAAAAAAGGTTTGTAAGCACTGGTGCCAACTCTGAGGACAGTTCTTTAAGTATTATAGGATGCATATCATATCAGGACCACAAGCTTTTGAAGGGATTAAACTATGTAGCAACTTATGAACTCTTAAATACGTTACTACTTTAGTATTCATTTTTACAACTTTGGAAATATACTTGGGATGAAAGACAGCAGTCACGTGATGACACATAAAGATATCCTCTACCGGAATTCTACACTGGAAAATATGGTCATACACATATAGGAATGTGAGGAAATGGTATCTATATATCTTCATATTTTGCTTCACCTCCTCGCGTGGATTTCGAGCAAGTTACATGTCTCGGCTGGTTAGCATCAAGATATCGAGAAAATGTGTGATAAGTTTAAGAAATTTAAAATCCAAATTTTTAAAAAAATGTTAGTGATAAAAGACTTAATAGGTTACGATCATAGGTTATGATAGCATGTAAAAAAAAGATATCGCTCTCCAGGGTAGTTTATATATCTCAGTTTGTGATGGCACTTCCACACACGTATTGCAACTGTAGAGGCTTGGAGCACATACTTCCTACATCGTCTATTAATGTTGATGTCATTTATTTTCTTTATCAGACAATATATAACGGATCACTTTCTCAGCACGAAAAAACAAGTCATTAATACAATCAGCATTGTCAACTGGATCTCTCCCAGACTGTGGACTAGGCCCTGATTCATAATGTATAAACTGTTCATAGACCTACGCTTAAAGCGTATGCACTTTCAATAAGGGGAGCTAATTTGTGTAGTCAGCGTTGATTCCTTAATCTGTAGTCACTTAACTCGTGCCCTGCCCCTTGGATCATAATTTTAAAAAAAAAAACACAAGGTATTTGTTTAATACTACAAACAGCTAAAATGTAAATTTGATTTGTCTGCTGACAAATATTATTTGTCACCATAGTTCTTCTGCTATGTGGATGTTTCGTATTTTTGTTAGTATGGATGCTAGCTCTGCTTATATGTGGATGTTCTGTAATTCTGTTGATATGGATGCTAGCTCTGCTTATATGTGGATGTTCTGTAATTCTGTTGATATGGATGCTAGCTCTGCTTATATGTGGATATTTCGTAATTCTGTTAACATAGATGCTTTTTTAACCTATTTCAAAGTTAGAGTACGATATAACTACTTATCTGAATGGAATACCTTACTGTCTACTTCTCCAAAACTATTATTGTATCAAAACGCGAAATCATCCTTTTCTTTTAAATACTGTCTAGATATGCTTTACGAATTGTAAACATATATATGCTCTGTTTACACTGCCTGTTGCATCACATTGATCGAAGATCGAAACTGGCTGATATGGTGCTAATGGAATCAAACGAAATGAAAAATTATGCTTAGAATGTGGTAATGGTAATATTGCAGATGATTCTCCTTCTTTCTTTTTTTTATTTGTTTAGCTGTTAAGTGTATAATGGTCGAAGAGACAAAATTATACAAAGATATCACTGGAATAAAGCATGCATGTATACATGTGTTGAATTATTTGCCTCATCAAAAAAGTGATTTGTAACCTTGGAAAGTATGTATACGAAGCTTTTAAAAGCAGATCTGTGAGTGTAATGTCATGAACATCCATCCATCCATCCATCCATCTATCTATCTATCTATCTATCTATCTATCTATCTATCTTTTAACAATCTCTGTCTACTCCTACAATGATCATTTACCACAACTATTTCATCCTCTGACTAACCTGTACTTATTGTTTTTCTGAATTTTCATGCGAGTATTTGTACTTTTAAGACTTTTTCTAATTTTGTAAAGAAGATATATATATATATATATATATATATATATATATATATATATATATATATATATATATATCCACCTACTTATGGCCAAGTATATACTTGATAGCTAATAAAGAACTGAACTGAACTCTATATATGTATACTACTACAAACCACAACAGAAGTACCACATGGTTTGAAGATAAATTTTTGATGTTATAAACAGAACTAATTATGCGAATAATTGGAACAGCCAACATCTGTACGGAAATAATGGGGTCAACGTCCTATTGCGTTAAAGAACGAATCTGGGTGAAAGGCGGTAGCGGTAGAATTACGGTAGTGAAGACAACGTTGTTTTTCTGAAGATGAGAAAGAGAAAAGGGGTATCTTGATTGGAAAAGGGATATAATGTGTTTGAATATGTATAAAGAAATACTACAATGATTTAATATAAGCCAGTATAATAAAAAAGTCATTTTTTTTTTAATTTTCTATACGGTTTGCCACTCCTAGGTTTTACGCAATGGTAATACAATGGGTATTGAGACTCACCTGTATCCATTTTTCTCTTAGTTAAATATAAATTTAATAAAAAGAAAGAAAAAAAATTGAAATGGTGGCAAGTATACTCAGCCAATTATTGCCCAAAAATATTCAAATACTTCAGTGGACTACTTATAGGCCAGGTTATACACACAGAACATATTTTCTTTTTCTACTTTCTCCGATACAAAAGGTCCTTGCCACAATATAAATCTCATGAATGAGTTTAGAAAATTATTTTTAAAAAACACACGTTTCAATAACATCACACTTCTATAATATGTCCTGTACATTAGTTTACTGGATGCTGTCTGACTCAAACTCACTTTGTTCGGCACATATGTTAGCGCCATCTGTAAAGAGTTAACAAACGCGTGAAACTCTTCTATTGACCGCTCGGCATACAGTAGTTGGGGAGGAAGGTGTGGGAAATGCATTATGGGCACTTCTGTGCCCATTGTGCCCCAGACAGTTTAAATTCGGATTTGTGGGCACTAGGTGCTCATACTGACAAACAAAAAGGAGTAGGAAAAAGTAGGTGCAGATAGTGGCCCAAAGAGGAGGGAAGGAAACGCCCGCCAAGGTACAGACAAACACACGGATAGAAGTGGTTACTTTTCTTTTGTGTTGTGGATAACCATTGCTCAATGTCCTTAACATATGTAACATATATCTTCACTTTTGTCTCAGGAGTGCTTTTGGACCTATGCACAAGTCTTTCTGCACGGCATGTAATTTAGAATAACTTTCAGTAAATCTTTCTCCAGAAAATGTGTCTTTTGCTGCTCTTCCATCTTTACTCGTTGAAGGTCCAAGTCGCACTAAACGGTGTAACAGTCTTACCTCGGGTGTATTTATATACAGAAAGAGAGATAGAGAGTGAGATTGAGAGGGTGTGTGTACAATAGAATGAAACAATTTGTTCATGATGCCAGCTAAATCAGATTCAAGAAAGTGTTTCCAAATCTGTTTAAGATGTCACCAAAATGGATACGTCAATAAAACCACTCCGCCAAAGAAAAAAGAGCAAGATAGAACTGGTGTATTACAAGTCTTAACATACCTCTCAAGACAAGAACTACTTTTTCTTGTCGGTATCCAAGTTAAAGCGTGTGTCATGTCCCGGCAATATGTGGACAGTAGTACTTGTATAAAAAAGACAATTTCGCATTTTTGCATCAGTAACATCGACAAGATGCCATCCAAAATGATCCCGTAGCATTGTCGTCTTAGTAGGACATAAATCGGAAGGAATTCAATACCCCCATGATTAGCAAAATATTTGGATGTGTTGTTGGAGTTAACCAAGGTTAAAATACCGATCCAAAAACAGATGATTTTAAAATGTTCCAAAGGAATTCATCAATATCATATACTAACGTTGTTTCAGTGTGTTGAAGGGAAATGCACTTTACCAGCTAATGGAGACACATGTAATACAAATTCTATCGTTGCGATTTTCATAAGATTCCCAAGGAAAGGTATGTAGTAGATAGAAGGTGCACGGGGGTATTTGAAAAGTCACGAATATTTTGTTATAACATTTTTGTTTCCTTGAACCTGTCCGTAAATTTAATGTCGATAGATAGAGAAAATAAAGTTCTATAAAATGATCTGCAGCTGCACGTGCACTCGCCGGACACATGCCAGATCTATGCGTGTGACGCAACATAGGTACATGGCAGTGTCTTAAAAATGGCGGAGAAGGAGAACAATTCTGTTCCTATGCAAAGAGCATACTGTAAAATCCGGACACTCTTGGGGCATTCTCTGACTGATATCAAGGCTGACTTAGATAAAGTTTACGGATTTAATTCTCTGTCATATCCTACAGTTTTTAGGTGGTTTCATCGTTTCAAGGATGGTCGCGAATCCACGGAAGCTGACAAACGTTATGGAAGACCGTTGTCTGCTGCAATTGGTAAGTGGAAAGTGGCTGCTGTGAAGGGGGCAATTGATAAAGATGCTCGATACACAGTGGAAGATATTTCTATTATCATGGGCATTAATTCGTCAGCTTTTTGTTTTAATATTGAAAAATTATTTGAAGCTCATAAATGTTTGTCCAGGATGGATCCCACATTTGTTGACGTCTGATCAAAAACAATCTCAGGCTGAAATCGCCAAAGGGCTACTCGCCAAATATGAAAAGAGTGACCAGCGACGTTTGAAAGAGATTGTCATAGGTGATGAAACATGGATTTACATTTTTAAATCCGACTCAAGAGAAAATGAAAAAGTTTTGTTCGGAGAAAACGAGCAGAAACCACAAATCGCTCGACAGTTGAGAGTTTTATGCGCAGTATTTTTCGATGCAAAAGGCATGGTCGTCTAGATTTCCTGTGCCTGTCTCTGCTAGTCTCGCTGGATCTATGTATTCCTCCAGAGTGTTGCTAGATATTGTGGAACACTACAGAACCAGCCGTCTGCGCACCGGTATTCGAGGTATCCATCTGCTCAATGACAACGGACCGGTGCATAAATCCGACGTCTTGACAGACTTCCTGAAGGAGCACAGCACCAATGTTTTGAAACATCCTCCACCTTAATACAAAAAAAAAACTTGGACCCACCATGTTTCAAAACAGTAGCTCATCAGAAACTGTGTTAACCTATGTCAAGATAAAAATGTGGCAAAATAGAATGAAATAATTATGTAAATGTTAAGTATATCCTCTTATAATTCAATGTTGTTTTTCTTATCCTTCCTGTGTGTAGTCAAGCAGCTTTGGCCACTGATATGCATCCTACTTAACTTGAAATAAAGCAATTTTTACTAAAAACCGAGAAATGTATATTAATTACTACATTTTAATAAAATTCCGTCTTAGTATTTTTCTAGAAGATAAAAGACATGAAAGAAAATTGCTTTCAAAGATTGTAGATTTGAACCCATGGGTTTCTAATTTCTAATGTTGTGAGTCTGACAGTGGTACTCTGACGAGAACAATTGTGGTTATTGAGTGTGCAGGATTGGTACGGACAATAACTTGCTTACTTGTTGCCCGAAGTGGTACAAATGAGGGAAAAACTAGACCAGAACATCAAAAGAACTTGTATTCTTTCTTTGTCACATAGAGATACCAAAGATCATGACACATTTGTTATTTTACAGGAACTAAATCTTTGGTGTGTGTGTGTGTGCGTGTGTGTGTGTGTGTGTGTGTGTGTGTGTGTGTGTGTGTGTGTGTGTGTGTGTGTGTGTTGGGGGGTCATGACGTGGTCAATAAACATGCAAATTTTTCTTAGGTTAGACATATTTGCAGCGTAACCACAACTGTTTCTTTTTTAATGTATGAGAGTTCAGACAGAATATTTGCGAAGATATAATTTCTTTTTCTTCAGTGAAGAAAGTACGTTTCATTGAAGCATACAGCATAAATCATCCTCAGAGATATTATAAATGTATCGCTTTGAAATATTTATGCTTGTCTTATTATATTGTATTCACTGCACAAAATATAGCATTCATACCATTGAGAATATAATTATTCACTACACAATTTATGCCATTAGAAATAAAGTTGGAGTGTATTCACTACACAAAATATAACATTCATACCATTGGGAATAACGTTACAGTGTATTCACTACATAAAATATAACATTCATACCATTGGGAATAAAGTTACAGTGTATTCACTACAAAAAATATAACATTCATATCATTGGGAATAAAGTTACAGTGTATTCACTACACAAAATATAATATTCATACCATTGGGAATATAATTTTTATTCCTGCTGTGACTCTGATTGACTTAAAGAAATATGTTTGATACAAATGATATCCATCTATCTTAATATTAGTCCCATAAATGAATATAATTAAGTAGCAACTTACACAAAATATATGACAATTTACTTTATTTCCCTACAGTCATGTGTTTTCCAAATGACACAATACTCAGTTTCTTACACCAGTGGAATGAGGTTTGACAACATCATCACACAGTTTTAGAGGAATGGAAAAGGTCTGTTCAAGGCAAGTAGCTTTGCTTGACCTGGTTTTAAAACCTAGGGTCAAGTCGGATTCAAAATAAAGCTTGCAACCTTCGTTATCAGAGGTAAATTTGTCTTACCAAATAATGATGTTCTTCGCCAAGAGAGTGTGCTGAAAGAAGTCCCCAACCCCCGCCCCTTGTAGAAATATAGTCCCCAACTTCAGCCCCTTGTAGAAGTATATGTAATTCCAGCAAGAATGAGACAACGACATGCAAATTGTATATTGACCTGAAAAAGTGCAACCCACAGAACAAGTTTAATTAAATTTCATACGACTGAACATGAAACTATAACTGAAAATATAATACTAACCAACAATGTAATAAAGTTAATTCATAATGTAATACTAACCAACAATGTAATCAAGTTAATTTATAACGTAATGCTAACCAAAGATAGAATGAAATTTAACCGATAACATATTAAAATTTCAATCGATAATGCAATAACATCCTTACTCAAAAATGCAATACATTTATAACCGACAATAGTTTAAATATATTTTTTTACATTCTATGAAAAAAAGGATAGGCAACAATTTATAGCCCAGAAGGGCTGTTAGAATTTGAATCTTACTATCAAGTTGTTTTCTGATCACTAATTAATAACTTTATCTTTCAATAAAATTACCGTGATAATGCAAAAGCCCGGTGTAGCCAAACACAACAAAACAAAACATTTTAATATGTAAAATCATAAAATCATCCACAAACAATGAGTACATTTACTTACAGTAAATACGCATTTTACGGACATTTAGTACGTTTACTTACAGTAAATACGCATTTTACAAACAATGAGTATATTTACTTACAGTAAATACGCATTTTACAGACAATTAGTACATTTACTTAAAGTAAATACCCACTTTACAAACAATAAGTACATTTACTTACAGTAAATACGCATTTTACAACAAACTATTAACATGTCGATTTTATTCTTTCATTGGCAAATATTGTATGACCCTGTGAACTCGCACATGCTGAATAAGGACTGATTTCAAGAACAAAAAAGTTTAAAAAACCACACTGAACACATTTGACATTGTTTCTCCGTCAGTATCGTCGTCTCCCTCTGCGCTTTCCTCCAAGCAAGATCTATTGAGCGTATCAATTCCATTTAACTGATAAAACAGTATTAAAAATCTCAACAAAGATGAACATACGACAACATTAGCAATAAACATCGAGTAAATAAAAATTAATGTTTGTACTTAAAAAAATCATTACAATTTCCAACTCTTGTTCATAATACATACATACATACATACATACATACATACATACATACATACATACATACATACATACATACACACGGACACAAACAGAGGCAAGAGACTACAATCTCTTAAATATGCATGGATTGATATTTAAATAAGATTTGGTCTAGTGCCGGAAAAGTTTATTTTTGTGAACGTAGTTTGCATATGTATTACACAATAATCTACAAATGATTTGTTTTGTAACCTTTTTTCTAATCATGACTGAATACACGTACATATCTATATAACAATATTTGTATATATTCTGACACAATCATATATATTTGTTGACATTGCATAATTCCTAGCATTCTGAATAAGTCAAATATCTGCCTGTGGTATAACCAAAATGCTTATTATGCAAACTAGTCTAAATACAAGCATACATACAAGTTTCAAATTATTTTGATGACATATTGATTCTATATTATGTATGTATATATTTGGATCAGATCTGTTAAATATGCATAATGCCAACAGTCCGAAGAAACAAAGAGTCATATTTATGGTACAACCAAAATGCTTGTTATAGTAAAGCCAGTCTAAAAAAAAAAGCTTCAAATTATTTAAATGAGATACGGACTGCTGTTAAGCTATGAAGCTGTATTTGAACTGCACAATGTATATAACATATATGCGACCAACATGTCGTATAATTTGCTTAGTTAATACATAAAGAATATTTTCTTTTCCTACGTTAATACCGGATATATTTCATCGTGTGGTACAAAAAACGTGATATTTTAACGAATGGCCACAAATTAAAATATATCGGTTTTGGTACCACAATATGAAATATATCCGGTATTTATGCATGGAAAGAAAATTTTCTTTTTATTATATGCCAAACTTGCTCCAGAATTGAAGTTTAGAAGATTAAAGTCAAACAAAATTTGAAACCCCCCACCCCACCCCAACCATCGCTGGAAAGACAAATGATTGCATGGATTAGTAGTGTTGTTATTGTAGCGGTAGAATGACTGATACTTCTGTGAGATACCCGGATGAATGTTAATGAAGTAATGACATCTTTTCCTACTGAGGAGTCGAGGCCCGCAGCATATCATTTTCATCGTTCTAAAAATTTCTTCTTGGATAGATCATTAATTGCCTATCTTGCCACTAAAGTATAGTCATTTGGCCAAATATTAACGTTACGGTCTATGGGAATTGTATCAGTTGTATGTGCCCTATAGTGAAAAAAGAACCCTGTTAAAATATAGACACTACCATTCTCACCCGTTTCATCAGCCAGTTTGGCTGAATTTGTTTGTAATTTTATGAATAAGTTGTCTGTGGTGTACGTTTTAGATGTTTTACTTACAGCACGAAGTTTTAGTCACACTGGATTTTACAAACAGGTATCCAGGGATTGTTAACTGAAATGCTGTGTAATGTATTTTCTCAGCAGCGCTATTAATAATACGTGGCCCTAAAAACCTGACTGTCGTAAATTCGAGCACATAAATGTTTGATTAACAATTCTCGGCTTTCAAAAGTGAATCTATATGATTGCAATTATTAAAGTTTATGGATGAAAAATGTACAATTCTTATACTAAAGTTTGTATAAAAATATTGCATTTTTTCCTATTTTGTCAAATCGGGTACATCTACCCGGACAAATCCAAGCCACTAAATGATGTTGCATGATTACTATCTGTTAGGTGTCGTATCTTGCTTCTGTAGCTTGCTAATTTATTTATGATTTGTAAAAAGAAAATGTGTTATTACACTTACCGTGCCCTTGACCCTTAACCTGTAGACCCCAAGATATATAGGTTTCTATGTTACCCTAAGTTCAAGCCATCCACAAAGTTTGGTCTACGAACTTAATCTTGAACAACAGTTATTGTGCATAACTTATTTTTCTTTGAAGCACAGTGCCCTTGACCTTTGACTATTTGACCCCAAAATCAATAGGCATTTTTCTTACCTTAAGTTCAAGCCCTTCACAAACCTTGTTCAAGGTGCATGTTCTAGAACTAAAGTTATTATACAAAGTCATTCTCCATCTTGCATTCACGGTGACCATGACCTTTTATCTTTAACGCCAACATCAATAGGCTTCTTTCTTACCCAAAGTTTCAGCGATCCACAAACATTCATGAAGATGCATAATCGAAATTTTAATGAAGAAGCAATTTTTTATTTCTTAGCCAAATTTACCTTGATTTTTGACCTTTTGACCTCAAAATCGACATGCTTCTTCCTTCTCCTAATTACAAGCAATCAACAAAGGTTAGTCTAGATCTGTAACGTAGAACTAAATGTATTGTGCAGAAACAATTTTTCCCTTCCGTCAAAGTTGTCTTGATCTTTAACCTTTTGACCCCAACATCAATAGGTTTCTTCCTTACCCTAAGTGCAAGCTATCCACAAAGTTTTGTGTAGGTTTGCAATATAGAACTGATGTTATTGTTGTTGATATTATTTTTCTTCTTTCGGACACAGTCACAGTATCCTTGACCTTTGCCTCTCATATCAAAAGGCTTCTTTCTTACCCAAATTGCAAGCCATCCACAAATGTTGCTAAAGTTACATATTGTAAAACTAAAGTTATTGTGCAGAAACGAAAAAGGTAACAGACGAACGGGTGTAGAGACGTATGTACAGACGGACAATGTCATAACATTATACGCTCCGCCTTTTGGCACTCGCATAAAAAACTAACATTAAAGTTCAATTGTTCTTTTTTCTATAAAAACGAAATACAAAAGATGACGTTTTCAACCAAGAATTTATAGCGTTCTTGAAGTGATTAGTCAGAAATTGGCATCTAAAGAACTGGAAGTGGCTACGTTGTAGCTAGAAGAGTTATAGCCAGAACTTGACATAGGATCATTTTCAGGGTTATACAGACATCTTCTTGGATGCGAACTGGAAGCGGCTACGTAGTAGCTAGAAGAGTTATACCCAGAACTTGACATAGGATCATTTTCAGGGTTATACAGACATCTTCTTGGATGCGAAGGAGGTACCCACTGTCCCTTCAGTGATTCCATTTGTGACTTTATTGCAGCAAGTTCTTTGTGAATTGGTTTCAGTTCTTCAGCAAAAAATACTCGTAAACCCGCATTCAAATCACGCATCTCTTCACAAATATCTACCTGCTTTTCCCTGTCTGTTGTCTCCCCTTGCCGCTCTTCTTCGCCTTGGAAAAGAGAACAGTAATGGGCTCAGATGTGACACAAAATTAACTCATAATAGATGTAAATCATTAAAAGCAAAAAAGGATAAAGAACAGGATTAACATTTGTCGGATCATTTGAAAAATAAAGCGACGGTAGACCTGTAGACGCGTTCTTCCAGATCATTAACAGCATCTCTCTCTCTCTCTCTTTCTCTCTCTCTCTCTCTCTCTCTCTCTCTCTCTCTCTCTCTCTCTCTCTATATATATATATATATATATATATATATATATATATATATATATATATATATATATATATATTTAACGCTTTAGTAAATTTGTACCAAAACCGAAAATTAGAGTTTAATCTTGCTAAACTCTTCACGCATAGTTTAAGACCGACAGAATATCTGAACGTGCATTCAGCAACATTTGTCTCTCAATACTGTCTAAATTACACATGAGTAAAGAATTTTTGCATGTGTGTTTGTACGGAAATGATAAATAATAGTTGGTCTTCAAATGATAAATGGAACAATATGTGCAAGGCAATGTCTCCTTAAGTTATTTCTAAGCACCTAATGTAAAAAAGAATATGTGTTTGTTCAAGGAATAACACTTAACCTGCAGTTGTGTCGGCTAAAAATAGTTTACACTTTGATGATAGCATCTGTTACATTTTTCATTTTAGAGCGTTTAGCGAAGCAGTTGATTGCTCTCAAAACAATCAAATGAACATAGACAATTGGCATAGAACTGGGAACCTATGTTTATTTCGCAAGGTGTAATCATTTTTTCCAATTGTAGGCAGAAAAGATCGACATCGATTAATTGAACATACGGCCGATAACGTTCCCAGCAAATTGTATGCATTTGGCTAAGGCCATTACATGTAAAATACTTTTCAAAGTTCTTTATGATATGATTTTTGCAATTTGCCTCTGTTTAAACTGAGAATTAAGCATTTGTAAGATCTTAATAATATTAATAACGCAATATATAATAAACACCTATTATATGTACCCTTTTGACAGTTGTGATAATAATATTGTTTATTTTATGCTAGGCAGTGGATTACTGGATTTTCCGAGTGAAATAATTGTGATATATCTCGGCAGTGAAAAAATATGATATTTTTTCTCTGGCCGTCAATAGCGATTGATAACATTATGAGTAAGAAATTTAAATCATTTTTGCAAGAAGCTTGCGTGGTGTAAAGGTTAAAGTGGCCGACTCGCATCCAGACGAAGCGGGTTGAAATCCAGCAAAGGATAAATATTTAATATTTTTCAATTTCTTTTTATCTGCTGTTTTACCTTGAATTGGGAAGGAGCATTATGCAACTACTGATATCTATTGATATTTTATGTGCAAATATACACAAAACAGAGCAGAACATAAACGGTAAACCGCTGACATTATCGCGCGGGATGCAGCAAGAAATCAGCTACTTCAGTGTGTTATACAAATTGCTAGACAATACACTTGAGCATAAAATAAAAAGAATATTTGCTTTGCTCCGAGTGAATAACGGATATATTTCATCTAGTGGGTGAAAATACTCAGTTTTTTACCCACTCTATGAAATATATCCGTTATTCACTCGTTTCAAGCAAATATCCTCTCTTTATTGCGTTGACCGGTCTTAAGAATTATCAACGGCTGGAAATAAAAGCTTGTCCATTTCCCCAATATTCATCACGATTTGCATAAAATATAAAATACAATTTTTTTACATAATGCATGCATGCTAAGGTGAATAACTATTACCTTTTACGTAATGCATGCATGGTACGGTGAATAACTATTACCTTTTACATAATGCATGCATGGTACGGTGAATAACTATTACCTTTTACATAATGCATGCATGGTACGGTGAATAACTATTACCTTTTACATAATGCATGCATGGTACGGTGAATAACTATTACCTTTTACATAATGCATGCATGGTACGGTGAATAACTATTACCTTTTACATAATGCATGCATGGTACGGTGAATAACTATTACCTTTTACATAATGCATGGTACGGTGAATAACTATTACCTTTTACATAATGCATGCATGGTACGGTGAATAACTATTACCTTTTACATAATGCATGGTTGGGTGAATAACTATTACCTTTTACATAATGCATGCATGGTACGGTGAATAGCTATTACCTTTTTGTGCAGCAGATATAATAACCAGAGATTGGAATTGATTACCTTATTATATGAAAATCACGATTCAACAAAGATCAAAATGAACAGATGGTTTTGGCGGTGCAAACATTATCAAAAGCATGAAATGGTTCTATCTCAACAATACTGGAACATCGTCTTGGATTCATCTATGGAAATTCCTTACTGTTCTTACCACAGTTTCATTTATTTATCATTTTCTTTTTACATTCCTTTGTACTATCTCGTAGTGATAACTGTAACTGTTATTCGTTTCTGGAATTTGTATGTAAGCATGCCATATTTTTATAATATTGATAAGTATTCTTTACATAGGGAGTCATTTCCAACGTGCAAGAACCTGTAATTTATCCCAATCGCTTCCTTTGATAGTAATACAAAAACTACTA
Source organism: Margaritifera margaritifera (assembly GCA_029931535.1). Lineage (NCBI taxonomy): Eukaryota > Metazoa > Mollusca > Bivalvia > Unionida > Margaritiferidae > Margaritifera > Margaritifera margaritifera. The sequence continues at coordinate 332,954 of JAQPZY010000754.1, forward strand.
ATAAAAACAAATACCTCTGTAAGAAGGTCCATTTATGTTTTCATATAATTCTGCGATCGTAATGTTGAGCTCCTTAATGCTTTCCAGTAGCTCTTTTTCTGTCTTTAGTTTCTCCTCCTTCCTTCTGATCCTATTTAGTGTCTTATCAAGAGATTCCATAGATAAACTCGGATGCATCTCTGAAAATTAAACACAGCAACCCGTTTGGTCCACAAGTCGAAATATATCTCTCTCTCTCTCTCTCTCTCTCATATAACATATTGAATTACTGTTGCTGTACTTGTAGTCGTGTTTCATACTTCGGTTAGAATAATGGGCGTATCTGTGAATGTAAAGTATATATATATATATATATATATATATATATATATATATATATATATATATATATATATATATATATATATATATAGATAGATAGATAGATAGATAGATAGATATATTAAACATGGAGGGAGTGGAAAGCATACAATGTAAAATGTCTAAATTGGACATTTGGGGGTCATAGACATCTTGACCCTTATCTCGATTAGGATGATACATGAAGCTTGTCAAGCTGGAGTATGCTTTGGTTTTCTAACGAAAGGCTTGTGATCGAACTAAAAATGAGTGACCAATAAACACGATCTTGTTTGGGCGCAAAAACGGTAAAGTGTGTTGACCCCCTGTCCGTCAGATTGCTTTTCTCGAACCAAGGGCAAACAGAGGTCGGAAAAATTACGTCACTCGACACAAGACAAGATCGGCAAAACATTAGATGAAAAGCAGTGTGAAACAGGGCCTGAGCACTTCCCAAACATATCCATGTAAAGTACGTTTCTCCTTTCAATTTGTACTGACACAGAGGAATCAAAAAATTATCGGTGATAAAACCTCCATACTTTGATCTTTTTCCGTATGCTTCCAATGAATTTTTATCTACATTCATAATTATTTTTGTTCCTATTTTTTTTTAACAAATCTGTTAAGAACTTCAAACTATCCTTATATAAAATATAAAGCTGTTTTCAATAGAAAGCGGTGTGTTAATCATCAATGTCATTTAATACAACGCTATGCTGTCAAATTATGTCACGGTTGTTTTAAATAATGCGTTATAGATATACAAGTTAGGTTTACTAATGACGAATATAAAATGATGCCATTCTCTAAAAACAAACAAACAAGAAACAAACAAAAAAACAAAAAAAAAATAGCTTACTAAGTAGAAAATACATTCATGGTAAAGTTTGATTTCTGTCCATTGATTAGCCATAATATTCAATTATCAACATAGCAACCCGTTTGGTCCATAAATAGAAATCTCTCTCTCTCTCTCTCTCTCTCTCTCTCTCTCTCTCTCTCTCTCTCTCTCTCTCTCTCTCTCTCTCTCTCTCTCAGAACATATTGAATTACTGTTGCTGCAATTGTAGTCGTGTGTCATGCTTCGGTTAGAATAATGGGCGTATTTGTGAATGTAAAGTATATATATATATATATATATATATATATATATATATAGATAGATAGATAGATAGATAGATGGATAGATAGATAGATAGATATATTAAACATGGAGGGAGTGGAAAGCATGCAATGTAAAATGTCTAAATTGGACATCTGGGGGGACATAGACATCTTGACCCTTATCTCGATTAGGATGATACATGAAGCTTGTCAAGCTGGAGTATGTTTTGGTGTTCTAACGAAAGGCTTGTGATCGAACTGAAAATGAGTGACCAATAAACACGATCTTGTTTGGGCGCAAAAACGGTAAAGTGTGTTGACCCCCTGTCCGTCAGATTGCTTTTCTCGAACCAAGGGCAAACAGAGGTCGGAAAAATTACGTCACACGACACAAGACAAGATCGGCAAAACATTAGATGAAAAGCAGAGTGAAACTTGATCTGAGCACCGCCCAAACATCACCATGTAAAGTACGTTGCTCCTTTCAATTTGTACTGACACAGAGGAATCAAAAAGTTATCGGTGATAAAACCTCCATACTTTGATCTTTTTCCGTATGCTTCCAATGAATTTTTATCTACATTCAAAATTATTTTTGTTCTAAATTTTAAAAAAATCTGTTAAGAACTTCAACCTATCCTGAAATAAAATTAAAAGCCGTTTTAAATAGAAAAGCTGTGTGGTACTCATCAATGTCATTTAATACAATGCTATACTGTCAAATTATGTCACGGTTGTTTTAAAGAATGCGTTATAGATATACAAGTTAGGTTTACAAATGACGAATATAAAATGGTGCCATTCTCTAAAAACAAACAAACCATCAAACAAGCAAACAAACTAGCTAACTAACCAACTAAAAAATACATGTACATTCATGGTAAAGTCTGTTTTCTGTCCATTGATTAGCCATAATATTCAATTTTTTCCATTTAAGAATTTCAAAACGTAAGTCAGCCAGTTAAATATATTTATTAATTCTTGTAGATATCGCCGTATAATTTTTCCAGACTTTTTATGGCACTCTAATGCTGACCATAGCCGTGTCACCAATTTATCCACGATGAATACATAGTTACTACATATTGTTCGACAAGGGTAATAGATGCTGTTGACTGTTCATTCTATGTTGATAACCAGTTATGATAGATTTATGAGTAAAATATGATAGATTTGTGAATAAATTATGATACATTTGTGAGTAAATTATGATAGATTTGTGAGTAACTTATGATAGATTTATTAATAGATTACGATAGATTTGTGAATAAATTATGATAGATTTGTGAGTAAATTATGATAGATTTATAATAAATTATGATAGATTTGTGAATAAATTATGATAGATTTGTGAATATATTTATTATAGATTTGTGAATAAATTATGACAGATTTATGAGTAAATTATGATAGATTTATGAGTAAATTATGATAGATTTGTGAATAAATTATGATAATAAGGAAACGTTTAAACTTGAAATTTAAAAACTGCAAAATGCACATGTCGGAGTTGATCCTAATTATTCAACTGAATGGAATTTTTCGATTTTTCGATTTGTCTCGTAATTTCAATGTTATTTCAATTGTATAGTCAGTCAAGGTACATGAAATAGACTATAAATTTATGTTCACATCTGTCATTAAAGTCTTGGTTACATTTGTTTTGTTTGTATTTTTATTTTATTTATTTTTTTTTTTTTGGGGGGGGGTGATTGTAAACAAGAAAACATGAGGGCACATGTGCACTTATTTGCAATACACGCTTTTTTGAGATTATGGACTAATCAACCATTTTAATGTTATTTCAAAATATATGAGTGACAGGTACAGTTGTATTGTAATATTCTTTAAGAATCATAATTGTTCCACCAGACAAAAGAAAAAAACGCACTGAGTTACCTTTGTATTTGTGTGGCATGTACAAATCATGTGGTTCATAAATTATTTACATTACAAAATTAATGAATATGAGTAAGAACCAGAGCAGATGTGGCAAAGTTAAAATTATGTCAGTTCTTCTGTAAAGACAGCTAAATAGATATAGGACGGTTTAAGTCAGTCATATTAAACTGTATGTTTGACGGATTGACCCATTCTGTCAAGTCAAAGATGACTGCATTTCTTGTTTTGTTCGGGTAAATGTATTACCTTATGAGAGCACAGTAATATTTAATGTATGTGTAAGTGGGTCTTGTAATTGCAGCATTTATGTATATATCAGATTCGAGTCGTATAATTCTGTATTGGAAAGAAAATTGATAAGATTTCGAGAGTAATAATGGAAAACTATTGTCTCTATATTACTACTTTTTCATAATAGTTTTGTGTATCACTTGGCTGCTACACTTTACATGCAGTGTTTGCGGTTTATTATTTTTGATATGTCATAAAATTAACATCTCACTTTCCGTAAATCTGATTGGTCAAAATAAGCGCATGATATTCTTGCGCAGTATTCTCATTATTGATTGGCTGCGATTATGGGAAGTTTCCTGGCCCCGCATTCTGGAACCTTTTTTTTTTTTTTAAACCTTTTTTTTTTCTTCTATTACTATCAACAATATGGCGGCCGTCTTTCCAATGAATAGCCGAATGGACATTGGGAAAAACGGGTGACTATTACAAAATTGCACAAAAGTGGTTACGTATTCGGAATACGGCCAGTTTTACCCTACGTTGAATTCTCTGAATGCCAAACTAAAACTAGAACATGAGTAAACCCGCTGTGGGAGAACCGAGAAAATACATAACGCTGTCGAACAATAACCTACTGAGTCTATGCAGAGAAACGCCTGGTAGCCTATTGTAATGAGACTGTCCCCTTTACATTGCTGCTGCCACGCATTATAGATAGTGCACCCCATCCCCAGAACAAGCGTGGTATAAATGTCAACCTATAGTCTATAGGGGTAAATAAACTCACCTCTCTTATGAAGAGAATGTTGAAAAATATTGGTCTCTCAACTAACAAAAAGGTATCCAACAGCAGCATCCTTTCAAATCAAATAATGCAAATATCCTGTCACAAAAACATTCTATCTGTGAATAACGATAGAGCCATATGTATTCAAATCAGCACCGGCATATCCAGTAATCATCCTTTCAAACAAATATCCAACAGCTTGAATGGAGTACTATTTCCTCTGCCATGTCCAATACTGCATATGTGGCGGCTGTCCATGGTAGAATCGACACATTTGTGGTGGAAACGTTGTAGCTAGTCTCATGGAAATCCATGTATATGGCGCCTCAACTACTCCAGTTGACCTGATCGAGTGAACCAAGTGACATCACACAGGACTTTCCATCATAGATCCAATGTTGAAAAATGATGTTTCGAATATTATATTGACCGGAAGGAGAGTTGCTCTTTGAATTGCAATTTCTAAATGTTAATGGTTATAGAATTATGCAATATTTCTTCAACACGTATTTGGGACAAATTTTTCATGCGCAAGAATTGAAAGGTGCAGAGTCTAAGCCAGAATTAAATGAAATTCCAAGAATCATTTCTTCTTCTTGCTATCTAGACCTCTTTCAACTCGAATTACAAACTATGTGATAAAAAGAATCTCAATTGGGCTATGAATTAATATTGAATTTATGAAACTCAGTGAATAATTTCCAGCTTTTGCTCGCTAAGGCTCGCAAAAGCTGGAAATTATTCAACTCGTTTCATAAATTCAAGATTTAATCATTACCCATTTGAGATCTTCTATATCTTGTTGTTTTTTTGTTGGGTTTTTTTTTTTTGTTTTTTTGTTTTTTCTTCAATTTTTCAAACTTCAGCTACAAACAATAGACTCCATAAGCTAAAGTCGAGAAAAGGAAGAAGTTGTATGTTATACACAATATCCGTATTGATTATTATATAACCCTCCAATGGAATATTATACAACTATTGACCTTTGTTGAGGTTAACATTAAATTGTATGAACCAGTAACGATCGACGTATGATGTTAAGAACTCCACGTTATGACGTCAAGTATAAATCAATGACGTCATAACCACGCAACATAAAAGAAATATCAGATATCACGTGACATTGTGCCATCCAATAAAGAGCCATATCTCACGGGAATCGTGTAATAATTTCAACTATTGTACAACGTTATTATACAACTGGTTTACTACTTAATTCAATCATTCCCATTGACATTTCTATGCACTCAATAAATATAATGTACTAGTTTTTTTAAGTTTTTAATGTTAATTTTCCATCTGTTAGAATTACCAGCAATTTACAGTCAAAATGTGGAAGAAGGTAAAACTATTGTGAAAAGCGTAACTTCTCAAGAATGAAATTCCAAGAGACTTGAAATCTACTTAATACGAAAATAACTGTCTGGTCCCAAATTTTTGTGTCATACATTTGACAGAAATGGTTCAGTAAACCGAAACCCTCCTTTTCTGTAAAATAAGATAAAGAAATTGATTTGATCGAATTGCGTCTGATAGACCATCGTCCATGTTCCGTTATACAGTTCAAATAAACTATCAGTCCATGAGTCGTATTTGTATTTAAAATGAACCCTCAAAAACAAAACTTACTCAGAATATGTTGCAGGTCAGTGGTCTTGAAGAAGTTTAAAGTCATGCGCAATTAAATAAATACTTTAAAATTCTCCAAATTCTATATAATTTAATGCTGGCGGATGTGCAAATTAAAGAAGTAATCAATGCTTAATTGCCTATCATGTGAACATATCCGCTGCTACATCCTGCTCGAATGTCCATATGGAAACAAAAACAAAAATAAGACTAACATTTGTTTTTGGATGACATAGACTGATAAAGATATTATCGAAGTTTAATTCATTCTATTGATTTTTGAAAGGAACAAAGTCATTATTGAAGTTATTGAGTTATTGAAGTAACTATGACTATCAATTTGTTCTGTCTTAGATGACAAGATGCCTGACTGTCCAGCTGAGCGTCATATAGTTAATTATCCCGAGAGGATAAGATTACATTCATCAAGAACTAAATCTGTCACGTATTGAAGCAAAACCGAATCTCAAGTACAGTATACGTTCAACTGAAACACAATCATTGCGTTTTGTGTCTTCTCTTTACCGTATGCCCTAATAAAAGTACTATCATTATATATGGGGACATTACTGATCGTATCTCATCTTAGGTAAAAATGGTGAACGTACGTTAACCGAAAACCCATCAGAACCAAAAATTTAATTTGGTTCCGATTGTTTTAGGCATTGATAGACTTCACCGTTATTTGGTGAATTTAAAATAAGCTAATACCAATTTTTAGATATAAAAATATGTTCAAAACAATATTTTCGAGAAACAAAATGAGAGACAGACAATGCGACGCGGTGTAAACTAAGTGATTTCAGTTTTTGTGCAAGCCCATAACTCTAAAACTATAAATAGGATGAAACTTTGTTACCTTAATGTGTAATGAATTTGAAGTGCTTTTATTTTTTATCAAAGTGAATTTCCAATTTTCCGACAAGGTGGAGGGGTTGGGGAGTGTCAAAGGTCATCCCCTAATTCCTATATATTTTGATAGAATTCTATGCGCATTTGCTTTGAAGTATGATTTTATCTTTCGAATGTTGCATTAGTGGACAGTTAGCAATCTTTATAAACCAACATTGTCCATGGGTCATGCCCCTGTGTGTCTGTCTTTACCTTCTGGGATCCAGCCCATGAGTCGTACATTGGAATCTTTTGCGACATCCACCGTATAATAATATATCAACTTTCTCGGCATGAAAAAGGTCATGTCATTTATGCAACAAGCATGCATTGGCTACTGTGTGTCTCCCTAAGGTGGCGCACTCCAGTTTCGTACTTTGCATAGGGTTAGATTTTTAAAGAAAAAGAATTATCCAGGTTTTCCTCACTGGCTGTCCTGGCTATTTAAAAAAGACCTTGTATATCTTAGGTATTGTTAAAAGATCTTTGAATTCCCTTTATTTTGGTGTATGATTGATGGGTGAAATTTGGGTTATAGAGTATACAGCTTGGTCTTACTTAAGATGTGCACCTCTCAAAAAACTGCTAGCTCCGCTTGCTCATTTTCACTTCCTGTACTTCAAAGGTAAATTTTAAAAAAAAGAGCCGATAACGTTTTTTACTTTTTGGATATTTTTTAATTCATTCATAGTACTTTCAGAGGTTGGTATTGTCTGCTCTGGCAAAATTCGTTTCCCTATTTTAAAAACTGCTGAAAATAGTGCACTTTTGACTAATTCAGGCTGATTTTTCGAGTACTTTGGAGCGGTCATTTTGTCCGCTGTGTGCTTAGATCATGTCCAGTTTCCACAAGTACAATATGTAAAGAAATTTTCAGCCACAGTACATGAAAGTAACATAGAGGTATGCCAACATTCTCTCCATTGTGCATGTTGCAAATGCAAAATACTTCATCTTCACCTGTCACTCACTCAGAAGAATGTATTTTCTGTAGAGCGCCCCCTAAGCCCTGGAGTTGACTCCTGGATTATAACTTGAACATTTTTAATAGCCCCACACCTAATATATATATATATATATATATATATATATATATATATATATATATATATATATATATAAATATATATATATATATATATATACACACACACACACACACACACACACACACACACACACACACGCTTGTCATTGCATGGAGAATTAACATGTGCAGCATATCTGCATCGGTTACTCGGTCTTTCCTTAACCCCTGAGACCACCCTCTTGGTAATGACTTGAGAACAATTGAGATCTCCTTCCTATAAAGTTATATACTTTTTCTTCATATGAATAGACAAATTCACTTATATACAGCATTTGCCCCTGGGTCTCTCTCCATTTCTGGGGACTGTCTTCTGAGTCACAACTTTAAAACTATTGATAACTTCACCATATCACTGTATGTTCACTTACTTGGCATGAAAATGGCCATTCACTTCATAGTAACGAAGAAAAATGTGGCAAACTGAGGCCAGAAAAGGTGAGACAGAGTGTTCCGTGTTTGTCTTGTGTGAATATAAAATATGTACGCAAAGTGACTGTAAACAGACTTATATAAATATAATATATGTACGCAAAGTGACTGTATGAATATAAAATATGTACGCAAAGTGACTGTACACATACTTGTATGAATATAAAATATGTACGCAAAGTGACTGTACACATACTTGTATGAATATAAAATATGTACGCAAAGTTACTGTACACATACTGTATGAATATAAAATATCTACGCAAAGTGACTGTACACACACTTGCATAAATATAAAATATCTAAAGTGACTATACACATACCATTATCAGCTGTTTTAGGCTCACTGAAGATAGGAGTCAAATAGACTGAACTTGAATAACCTTCATGTGGGTTTGGTCCTGTAAATACATTATAAATTAGGTATAGTACCAGAATGCCCAAACTCTGTATAAACCATCTTCTAAAATATTTGGTAAATACTAGAGAGTATATATTTTACCCTGCAAGGGGTTTAAGAGAACACTTTAAAGTTTGCTTCCGGGATACAGAACTTCTTTTCCATCAAACAGTACTTTCGGTAAGCTGCTGAATAGTAACTATCGTATTTTTTAGATGAAGTCGATAAGGTTGATGACCTAAATATATATATATATATATATAATTGATGAAATAGATATTTTAAATTGAAAATGTCTTCCTCTGGCACAAGAAACTAGGAACAGTTCAATTAGTATACCATCATAACAAAATAAGAGTCATCATACAAGTGAAGCATGATTCAACTTGGTCATTGTTTCAAACATTGTACAAGGCTTTATATAAAGAGGGATCATTTGTTTATTAACTTAACAACTTTGGAATACACATAATTTTTGCAAAACTAAAACTCATTTAATAAATAATTACATTTTTATAGTATATCTAAATATTCTTTCGTTTTTACGCAAATATTTTCATGAAAATACAGTATTTAATAGTTTGTTATCATAGTGTCTCATAAAAATATTTTGAACTTTCCAAAACTTTCAGGTACTTTCATATTGTGTTGGAATCTGATGAAGCTTAATCATTACGTGAAAGAAGTAGAAAATACACTGTCATGAACTATAACGCACAGGTTAAAATTGACTTATTTATGCTTTGTTAATTATTGCACACATCTCTACTTGAATTGACCGTTAGGAAGTATTAGTATATTGTATCTACCTGTCGACTCTGTTGTTTCTGGGCTTAGCAACTCTAACAAATCATGGTGTCCGCAATCTTTCAAAGTATCACAAAATTGTTCGAACCATTTTGAAGAGCGATGGTGAAGACATTGAAGTAATGTTCTCGCACCTTGTATCCTTCCATAATTGTAACATTCTCTTTCAATCACTTCCTTATTAGAGCGACTGATAATATCTTTCATGTACAGATGTTGTGCAATCTCGTATGTGTCAATTTGTTTTATCAAAGGCGAAACAAAAATCCGCATTAATTCTCTAAATTCCAGATAATCTTCCTGAGGTTCTCCACGCAAGTCCCGGACGATGCATTCATATCCTGTCAAAATTAATATCATTTTATAAAAACAGTGGATCGCATTTATAGCATAGAAGATGAGACCCTCCCCCCCCCCCCCACCAAAAAAAAAAAGGAGCAAGTCTGAGGAACTAATGTTTCCCGTTTTTGACGGCCAGGGGATTTTTTTTTTCTCGAGAATAAGCATTTTCAAAATAGTGTAATATACGTGATGCATATAATTGTGTAACGTAAGTGATGCATAGAATAGTGCAACGTACGTGATACATAGAATAGTGTAGCGTACGAGATGCATAGAATAGTGCAGCGTACGTGATGCATAGAATAGTGTAGCGAACGTGATGCATAGAAGATGTTGGGAGTAGGACACTCTAGTAATGAAGTAACGTTTTATATTTAAGTTGTTTGATTTTTTATTGCATTATCCAATTTCATAGATAAAATAGACAATGCGCGTAAAAGAAATTTTGCATCTATTTCCAGTTAGAACAGGAGTCATCGCCCAATCAAATAACAATGTCGAGTAATGAGATCTTGTTCATAAATACTGTAAACCACATTAAGTTTAAATTTCAGTTATCAAAAAAGGTTTTATGGAAATTACATCTTCTTGATATATTATGTATACCAGGGGCTATAACTTTATTAAATACTGATGTACAGCGATGAGCGTTGGACGCATATCACATCGTATGAAACGTGTGTGTATTTTAATAAACCTAGGATACGTGCTATTTGTATTTACGGCTCCGTTTATAGCTTTGTTAAATTTTAGTGATTATTTGTTCCATTATTGGGAAGATATTTCTCAAAACGAGTAATTAGCCAATTACTAGGAGCAGACGTCAATTACTAGGATCAGACGTCATAACGTACAGTATTCACGAGACTTTATGGTAGCATGGATTAATTTCGTAAAATTGATCCACCCTAATTTCTTATTTAATTAATTCTGGGGAAATATACGTGTCTAGTGATTTGAGATATGAATAATTCTATATAATAGGTGTTTTGTCCTGTTTCGCAGTACGTGGCATGAAATACCGATACACGGCTTAGAAAAGTGTAGTGATAAATCATACGAATGTGAAGCAAGAAAAACAATACAAGTGTCAAATTAGAGTCTGTGAATGTGTGGTCGTTAGTTCATTGGAGGAAAATTATTTGTGGTATTAGCGCGTTCAAGAACCCTTCATTTCACAACGACTGTTGCCTTGAGGTCCTTGGAAACGGAAAACATTAGCTTGACTAGGTGTTGTTTGTGTTTCGTTCGGTTGAGAGGCGCTGTTAAATCTCTTGCATCCTACAATGTCAAGTTGAACATAAGATTTTACTGAAATTAAATGATAACAAGAGGAGTCATAGTGCGCACGCTATACATTGAAGTTAAAACAAAACGCACGCATTTGTGGACATGTTATTTCTATTCGTGCATTATTTATATAGGATTTATTATTTGAGTATTAGGGATCTACCATTTAATTGTGGGGGAGAGGGGGCAGATTGTTTTGAAAGAAAGATTTCTGGTCCTCAAATAGCTTCAAAAAGATGTCTTCCTCTGATTTATAGAAAAAGAAACTATTATATTCATTATATTTCTTGAAACAACAAAAGTTATCTAGAGGTAAAAAAAATAAATTCCAGCTGAAAAGATAATCCCAGCCCCTCCCCTACTCCTAAAGATCACACCATAATCTAATAAGTCTCTTTCACTCACTTTCACACTTATCCAAAAATATGTTCACACCTACTTATTATTTTCCTATCATGTTTTCAACTATAGGTATATACCATTTAATTGTAAATCTTTAGTAAGTTATTTATACTTCGATAAAAGGATTGAAACTTGTTACCTTCCAGTTCCAGTGCAATCACAAAGGCTTCCCATTTTCCTTCTTCCTTGAGAGCTTTTATCTTATCGATAAGCTTCTTCATGGACAAAACGCTAGATTCATTCCAAGCATGCAATAATTCATCTTGATCAAATCGAGCTGTGAAATGGAAAATTTACATGAAAACACAATGATCGTATGTGATGCCTTATATGCATTCATAAATGTTTTCTTTTCTTCCAGTAAGTAAACGTTCCTTAAAAATAGATAGAGTAACAACAGTCATGATTTTCATCGTGCGTAGGCTGCAAAAGAATTAATGTCGTAAACAGGACGTGGACTTCTTAAGAGCTTTCGTGGACCTGAGAGAAACTTTCGATACCAATAACACTGATTGCCACCGGATAATGCTGATCAAGCGTGCATGTCAAGAAAATTAACTCATGTGTCAATGTCAGGATTAACGGAAAGCACCCATCACAAGAGGAGGTAACCGGCCTGAGCCATTTAAAATTTGCAAATTGTGTTAATCTAGGTTGCGTACTTGCACCAACACTTTTCAGCATTTCTTTTGTTAATATGTTGAAATGCGCACTGCATGGTGATTATGAAAGCATTTTATAACATTTAGAGATGATGATGGCAAACTCGTGAATTTCATGCGACAAAATGCAGAAATAAACGTGACTGATCAAATATATCGTTCGTAGATGACTTTTACTTTTTGTCTCCCACACATAATAGGCTTACAAACAGTTAGAGAACTTTTCCCATCAGAAATAAGAAAACAAAAGTCATGTATCAAATGGCACCGAATATACAATACACTTAGCTATTCGTTTTAACTTGATGGATGAAAATGAGTGCTTTTTGAGTAGTTAACATTTCTGGGAACACATTTTCCCAAATTGTCATTACTGATATTGAGATTGCTCATATGATTACAAACTCAAACACTATCTTCAAACGTCTTTGCTCTAAGAGACTGGAATAAGAGAGGCCCAAAACAGCAAATTAAACTAAAAGTGTATGAAGGTCACAGAATCACATCCCTCCTGTTTGCTTGTTAAGACATCGACAACCTATGTTCGTCCCATGTGGCAGCTTGGTCATTTTTATCTGAACTGCCTTCGCCAAATTCTCAGTATAATGAGAGAGAGTACCAAACACCGAGGTCCTCGTACCTGTCAAAACTCAATGTGTTAAGACTGGCCTAATGAAAGCCCAGTTCTAACAGGTAAGTCATGTCTTCAAGATGCAAAATTGAAGGCTTCCTTACTCTGAGATCGAAGATGTTAGTGTGGTGGACCAAATAAATATTACCACAAAGATCTTCTAAAAGCCATCCTGAAGAAAATCAAAAGACTAAAAGACTGATTTAGAGCAGGAAGCAGCTCTGGATGGAGATGATCTCAAATTGCTGCGGTTTGCTGAAAGGAAAACACGGGTGTGCGGTGAGGAATATGGATAGAACAACTCTTGTCTACCTCCACTGTGACAAAGCATGAAGATTCAGAATTGGTTTTAAGAGTCATCTAGGAGCCCATAACAATTAATGTTAGCTCGAAGTTTTAGAAAATCAGTCATGATCATTATCATGTGATACGTATGAGACTTTATTTTGGTCCTCGCCACCGTATTAGAGAGAACGTGCGACTTTTAGAAGTTGTTGTCTCTTTGCTAATCTTTCGACACGCTTTTAATTTACTTTACTTTTATTTTCGTTGTTTGAGTCTCTTCCTACCTTTTGTAATGATCTTTACAAGAGAATTTCTAATAATCACTTTGCTGGGTGGCTTCTTAAGTGCAAAAGAAGAGAAGCTCATCATAATGTAAATTTTAAATCATTTGTGTCAATAAATTATTTACAATATCTGGAAATTATAGAAAAGTCGAACCATAATAGTATGCATGTTAAAAAAAACTCATGCACTACTTTTTGTTTATATCTTTCTGACTCTGATTTTCCCATTGTATTGCCCCGTACACTTTATGTGGGAATGTACACGTCTATGCTCAAGATAGGGGTACTATCATGAAATCAATAAACAATTCATGGATACCTTATTTTACAGTGGGTTATTCCGATTACATGCACACGCATTGATCTAAGCCGATGTCTGATTGATACCGCTGCATCGAAAGAGAATGCTAACGATGATCCTTTTATTTTGAAAGGTAAGTTGAAAAAAAAATGATCATAGAGTTCGAAAAAATTATTAATCACACATTAGTTTCAAATAATCTTAAAATCATAATTTGCAGCCGCAATATCATACTTTTTATTTATAAATGCTACTTCAATGCAAACAGATAATACCCAGATGATGTATATCGCCACATTTTCTGGTTTCCATCAACAGAGTGATGATTGAAGAGCAAAGGAACTTCTTCATTTGTAGACTCACTAGCAAGGCAGTGTATATAAAACAGACGTAAAAAAAACTACCTAAAGCAAGAGATGTCTTACATAGACTCCGGCACAGCTGTAAATGCTGGATATATACTCAGCAGCCAAATACAACCTTTTATTACTCATTTTGTCTCATCAACTTTACATCATCGGAATTGTACAGTATTTCTCCTTATTATATACTCATTTTTTTCTTCATTAAATTTGCATTGTCAGAATCGTGCAGTATTTCTCCATACTGCACGGCTTGATACTGCACGACACGTGTGTCTAAAAATAGTATCGCGTCTTAGGAACTACTTTTTATTGTGAACAAATAATATACGCAAATGTAGCAGACACCGGAGCTTTTGCTTTATTAGATTTGTCTGTGGATGAACTAAGAAAGCTGTTTGAGAGTACAGATGATAAAGCTGACGATGTGCATGAATTCATTGAGTCACAAAAGAAACGTTCAAAAAAGCAAGTGACTGAACGTGATATTTCACGATGTCCAGCGGTGGCTTTATGACAACAAACGTGAGACATGCAGTAATGAAAATATCATTCTGATAATTTAAACAATTATTTAGCCTATGGTTCCGACTATGAATCGTGTTCTCTAGAGTCAGAAAAAAAATAGCATAAAAAGGCATCTTAAGACCAAATGATATTCCGTTTCTCTCAGAGACCGCCCATTTTACAAGTCCAAGCACTAAATTCGAAAAAATACAACTAAAGAAGGCGGATTTTGGTATAAAAGCAAGTGCCTCGGAGCCAATAAGCCACGATAACGAAGAAGCCTTATTTTCCGCTGACGAAATGGGCTCTCACACCAGCCGCTTTGCAATTTTGCCTGTTTTAATTTTTTTAGAAAATGTTTGGATTTATAGTAAAAGTCATATAGGTCATGTAGCTGGGGTCCATCCAACAAAGATCATGCCAGTGACAGTACATATAAATATGTCATCTATAGCTGGTAATAAGAATTACAATAAATGTACTTACTTTTCTGCATCTTTAATGTACTTTCTGATCCACGGCGCGAAATTGCACTGCAATCTAGACTACATTTCCATCAGAAATCACATTCCAAAGGAGAATTTACTGCACACCAAAACGAAATAAATCTGATATTCCCTAACAAAAATATTTAATCCTGCATCTTCTTGAGAATTTCAATTAAAATAATTTCATATTTTATCCACCTTATGATTACAAACTATCAATCACAGAACAGTAACACATGTGTAGCTTGCTGTCGAGGCCAGTCCCTCTAGCTACATGTACATCGTACGTAATCGACCTAACTAATAACGCAAATCCACCACAACTATAAAAGCAAAATTTAGTTGGATCGACAGAAAAACAAAATTCCTCCATTCCAGATCAACTGGGAAGGTTGTTCCAAGACGCAGTCATTCACAATATGACTCAAAATTTCAATTTTAAGTAGACCAAAATGAGATTTCGTTTTTAAACGAATGACTGAGCGTGCGGTACTCTACCAAGTTCAAAGGTCACTGGGCGGTGCCATGTGCGCATGAATACTCTTACTGTGTATTTCTTTAATACGGTTGTGTATTTACTTTAGAATATAGCAGAAATTCAGTTACTTTGTTTCTTGTAGTGTGTTCTTTTTATTATTCAGCCTTAGGTAGGAAAGAAAATGAGTATATAATAAAAAGGTTACTACATTTGTATATGAAAATATGAACTCGTTTTTTCTGAGCTATACTGCACTCCTGACGTCGTGCAGTATAGTTCAGAAAAACTCGTTCATATTTTCCCATACAAATGCAGTAACCTATAATTACTACACTGCTTCATACTACACGATACGTTTGTTTCAAAATAGAGTATTGAGTATTAGGAACTACATTTTATTGTAAAGAAACAATGGACGCTCAGGTTGCAGATCCCGGCGCCTTTGATGTATTAGATTTGTCTGTGGATCAACTTAACAAGTTGTTTGAGCCATTTGAAAGTAGAGAAAGTTGACGATGTGGATGAGTTCATCGAATCCCGAAAGAAACTATCAACCAAACAAGTGTTTGAACGCGATGTTCACAATGCCCAGCGATGGCTCTATAGCAGCACATATGAGACACGCTGTATTGAAAATATCATTCCTGATCATATAAACACTTATTTAGCAGAAACGTTCATAACCATTCGCAAATCAAATAGTTCAGGCTATGAGCCGTGCTCTCTAGAGTCTATTCAAAAATAGCATAAAAAGCCATTTTAAGGCCAAGGGCTATCCCGTCTCTATCAGAGACTGCCCATTTTACAAGTCAGTCCAAGCACTAAATTCGACAAAATGCAACTGAAGAAGGCGGGTTTTTTGGTAGAAAAGCAAGAGTTTCAGAGCCAATAAGCCAAGATAACGATGAAGCCTTGTTTTCCTCTGGTGAAATGGGGTTTCGCACCCCAGCTGCTTTGCAGTTTTCCCTGTTTTACTTTTTGGGGAAAAGGTTTGGATAACAAGGCCTAGACGAACAAGGAAAGTTAAAGGCTGGAGATTGATCAGTATTGACAAATTCCACCGACACCCAGTATATTCAATATGCTGAGAGGAATAGCATAAACTTTTGACAAATTCCACCGGCACCCAGTATCTTCAATATACTGATAGGGATAGTATAAACCTTTGACAAATTCCACCGGCACACAGTATCTTCAATATGCTGAGAGGGATAGCATAAACCTTTGACCAATTCCACCGACACCCAGTATCTTCAATATGCTGAGAGGGATAGACTCGTGAAGTCGTGCAGCATAACTCAGAAAAAAACTCGTTCATACTTTCCAATAAAAATGCAGTAACCTATTAGTACATAATCAATGTGAAATATGCGCAATTGTAAGGTGCAGAGTGCCAGAGAATGATGCAAGAAGAAATGAACAAAAATACTCTTTCTATACAGGTTGTGTACAATAATGGTCGTTTCGCTTGGCCGAATACCATCTCAAATCAAACTCTATTAAAGAAGCAGAGATAGAGATTAGACAAATAGTAATTAAATGACCGAGATATTTTCATATGATAAATCAAACCACCATTACAAAAATAGACCCAAGTAGCCGCCAGAAGGAAAACGGAAAAGAGAAAGGTCTCCCACCACCTTGAGAACAGCCATCATATCAGAATCGAAAGATACGAGTTTGTCGAGTTGGGGAAGCAGAAAGAGCAGTAATAGATAGTGGCAGAGATTTGTTACAGTTTATTGTCTCTAAAGGGACGAAATGGATTAAGAAGCAGAACAGCAGATGGACACAAGACCATTAAATGAAGATATTATAAACATATGTCACATTGTCAAAAGAGACATAAGAGAAAAAGATTCGAAAGATTACTTACAAATGAAAGTTAGATGGGGAAGAATTCTTCTTGCATTCACTGTTTCCTCTATGTGTCCTCTGAAAATCTCCACCATTGATCCTAAACCGTGGCAAAGAAGTCGACATTTTTCTGAAGAAGGTGCAATTTTTTTAATGGATTTGACATCCGTTTTGGTGGCAATTTTTCGGTTCTTGGGTTCTTCAGACGTTTCATCAGAGTACGCAGAATCCGTACTCGGGGTGTTCGATTCGTCTCTTCTCGAATTTTCATTTGAATCTGCTGCATGACTAGTACGCAAACACACCCTCTGCAAGACAAATCAGAGCGCATTTATTGAAATATATTCGGAGGATAAAATGTACTAAAATATAATCAGATATATTTGATTGCAGACATTACCTGACATTTCTTAACAAATATGTTTATTTTGTTATTATATATCCAGAGCTAGAAAAGTTATGTCTTCTAATATTGAGACATCTCACGAAACATAACGAAATAACGAATGAGTAATTCTCTTTAATTAATATTAATAAAAACAACACAGATGTTGAACATTGTAACACATAAAAATATCGACGAGAATTTTATGGTCTGTGAGGTTTAGGTATCATATCTCGTATGCCTTTTATGCTGACGACAACAGTTGTTATAGCAAAGGCTGGAAAAGTCAGTCGTCGCTGCGATGTGATATACTTTTTCTAGTTGTTGTTTTCCATAAGCGAAAATCTGTACAGTTTCTAATGTCTTCGGTTGTTAGATTGTCGAGGTGGTAAATATGGTACAAAATCACACTTAAATATACCTTTAAACGCGTGAAAAATGGCAGAGCGCAGCTAGTTGATGTAAAAATGAAAACAAATATGAATATATAATTTCAAATCTTGTATTCGAAACAAAATAATGGAACAAAAGGAGGTATGATTTTTCTTGGGTTTGTTTGTTTGTTTGTTTGCTATTCATTTCGAAATGGAGCAGACATTACCAAACATTGTCGAAATACCGCAATGTTTAAGTTCGCCTAAAGAAAGAATTTTCACAACATATTACGGAACTTTTTTTAGATGAAAGGATTGAGTCACTTATGACATGAAAAAGGAAATCTTCTTACTTTCTGATCGAACGAAGCATTTTCTTAGAACGCGGACTTGCCGTATTGCAACAAATCTCCAAGATGTCGCGTGGTGTCAGTTAGTATGCACATTACGTCACTCAGTGTAGGTTTTTTTCTCTTTCAATGGTTATCCGTACATATTCAATAAGCCATTTTTTCTTTTTTTTTTTTTTTTTTTTTTTTTTTATATCAGCGCCCACTTAGCTACAATCGGGTGTAAGAATAAACTTTCTCTTTTTGTATCTCCCTCTCTCCTAATTACATTTTTTTTTAATTTTAAAAGATAAATACGTTATACATGATACCATTGTAATTATAATTGTATAAAAATATATTCGACTGTGTTTGTTTCTGATTTCTGTTACTTTTGACATCGTGATCCATAAATAAGTTCGATTTATGAATAGATGTACACTGTAAGAACCCAAAAAAATTCGGGTATAACTGACCTTAAACTCTGTCTGTCTGTCTGTCTGTCTGTCTCTCTCTCTCTCTCTCTCTCTCTCTCTCTCTCTATATATATATATATATATATATATATGTAGAACAATGAGCATAGCATAGATTGTATTCATGCCACATGATAATAACATTCAATGGTTAAGTATATATCGATAATTTAGGATGTGCACATATTTAGAAATATAAAAACTGCACAAGTATCATTACAAGCTATTATCACTTCTTATCGTTTTCGCTACATAAATTTTGTAATCCCATTCATCAGATAAATACATGAGGATATGTTAATTATTTGAACAAATAACAATGAATTTCAAAAACCGAATAAAAGGGGAACTTTGATAGACACAGGATTTAAGAAACCAGTTCATCAATACAAAGACACTGAAAAAACAAACGGAGTGTAATGAAACAGGACCTGAACAAGAATTTCCTGTCATCTCACGTTCAGAAGCTTGCAAGAAATCATAATTTGTTCTCTTCATTTTTCCAAATCTTTTTAAGACTATGAATGGGACTTGTCATATATTTTGTCAAGTACTACCTAAAAAGGGCTTCTTTTCAAGACTATGGATGGGACTTGCCATATATTTTGTTAAGTACTACCTGCAAAGGGCTTCTTTTCAAGACTATGGATGGGACTTGTCATATATTTTGTCAAGTACTACCTGCAAAGGGTTTCTTTTCAAGAATATGGATGGGACTTGCCATATATTTTGTCAAGTACTACCTGCAAAGGGCTCCTTTAATTCCAGAGAATATGCTTGAGATTCGTTGTGTCAGTGCAGAGATTTGCACAAAGACAGTTCGCAATCTAACTTCTTTTTCCAGGGTTTTTTACATGACAAACATAATTCATAAGATGTTCTGATCACAGAGAAACTTCGAATAGATACACGACGAACGCTGTCACAAGACAGCACTTTTTGTGAAGGAGCAACTGATTTGTTAATATTTTTCTGACACTGACCTCTGATGTGTCATATTAAATGAACTGAAGATCCTTTGCTAAATTCTCGCTGGTCAGGGTATATCTTGCTAGACTTCACTCGATACAAGATATGCGACACAAAATTGCATAAAAATATTTTTCAAGTCAATCAGTATCTTTGTTTTCAAGTAAAAACATTGGAATTGAGGATTTCATGCTGCCTACTGCAAACATATTTTCCATAGTAGGAATGGACGAAACTTAATAGTGAGGGTAATTATTCCGGCGCAAGATGCAAAATCAATAGAAAGCGAACATTTCGTTTGGCCGAATGGTGTAGGATATTGGCCATGGCTCACTAGAAACCAACTGCGTGCAAAATATGACCAACGGAAAATACATCGAGGAAATTATGAACGCGACGACAATGAATTCAGTGAAAGTAATTCGAGGTTGAACTTAAAACGTGGTCAAAGGCGCAGATATATGGAACACGATCATGATGATGACAATGATGATTATGACCAAGACTGCGACAATAATGATTATGATTATGATCATAGGGATGACAGCCTTGACGCCTATGACTCACAAAGAAATCACAGAGAGTGGTAATCCGCTTTAAGTATTGTACATGTATTGTTTACTGTATAGAAAATATGCTAGTTAAAATGTCACTGATGACTATTACAATATTACTGGTGTATACGATTGCTTGCTTCTTGATCCATAACAACAGTCTCAACATTTTTACTTGGAACTTCAGTTTAATTATGTCCACTGCATTATGTGTCAGTAATTTACTTGATTTATTAGAATGTGATATCGCCGTGATAAGTGAGCTAAAACTTACAAAACAATCAAGCAAATTTATATGCACACTACATAGTGATTACATGTGTTGTACAAAAATTGATATTACTGAAAACTGCTTCATCTCGAAAGATCTAAGAGGTGAAGTATCAATTATGATTAAAAACGACTTGGCCTACTCAGTAAAAGAACTAAATTGCGGTAATGATCAAATTGTTGACATTGAATTGAGATCAATGAAAGATCTCAGTCTTTATATTTGGTGTGTATCTACCCTCTGACGAAAATCTTAATTTGTATCAAGAATGTATTGATTCAATTGAATCCCTCTATGAGTATTACTCGTGTTACGGTGAAGTAATAATCATAGAGAATTTTAATGCCAGATACAGAGAATCGACATCATCATGGTGTGCATGGTCTAAATGCAACGTGTTCACGGCTTTTGTTGACAACAATGACTTGATACCATTGAACAAGTCACATTTAAATAAAGGACTGAGTTATACGTTTTAACTACGCAGAGCAACTCTTGAGTATATAATTGTTAACAGAAGAATGCTAGATTGGGTCGTTGATTGTACTGTTTTTACAAATCACGATACGTACATAAACTGAGATCATCATTTTATGTGCAGCACCCTTTCTTTCCGGCTGCAAAGTGTTGTAACCCTTGTTTTCCTATGTTTCCATCTCCAGCCTGATCTAAATGTGGATATGCGAAACTAGTAGCTTATCAATTTGAAGTAGATAGATTATAAAACGCAGATTGTGAATCGATCCCCCAATCACCCCGATAAATAGAAAAGATTCATAGTATATTACATTCTGTAATGAGGGATGTAGCTTTTCAGGTCCTATCGTCGAAAAAGTTTAATCCTCACACAAAACCTTATTGTTCGCCTGAAGTTAAGAAAGCTCACAATAAAGCTCGATACTTTCGGAAAAAGTTAATAGAAAATGGAAGACCGCGAGGGCTTTCCCATGAATCTTACAAGTAATATAGAACTGCAAAAAGGGAATTTAGAAGTACTGAAAAATATGCGATACAGGCTCACGAAGAAGCTATCTTCAAAGACTTAGATGAAGCAGCCGAATTAGACGTTAGGCGTTTTTGGAAATTGTACAACAGACAACGTAACAGGGGCAAATATTCCAAATGTTGTTTTGAATTAAAATATTACATTAAATTAGCATCTGATCCCGATGAGATATCTCGATTGTTTGCTAAATATCTTTCTAAATTGTATTTGCAAATCATGAACAAATGAACGGGTTCTGAATTGATGAACCTATCTTTAAAACAAAATTTAGTTTTCAAGAAATAGCCTCTGTCTCTAACTTAGGAAAGCCCCGGGCATTGATAGTATTCAAAATGAAGATTTACGTTACGGTGGGAAAACAACTCACAGAATTCATCACAATACTTTTTACCGGGGTAATAGAGCAGTGTTACATACCTTGCGATTGGAAAGCAGGGTTAATTATGCCCATATTTAAAGGTGGAGGGAAATCTTAAAGTGACCCTGAGCTATTCCCCTGTTGCCTATGTTTTACAAACTATTTGAAAAGTGCTTATTCAATAGATTAACTAGATGGTGTAATAACACTATATATAACTTCCCGAATACCAAACAATAGGAGTTTCAAAAGGTACTGAGTAGTATAACATCATCTTTTAATCTACACGAAGCTGTTTTTTTCCCTTTAGAACTAGAATCAAGAGTGTTCGCTGCTTCTTAGATATTCAGAAGGCCTTTGACACTGTGAATCATGACGGACTTTTCCTAAAGCTCAGAAAACTAAGCATTCAAGGAAAGATTTTACATGTAACAAAGAAATTATACTAAAATATTCAAAGCATTGTCCTGATGAATGAATCAAAATCCGAACCTTTTCCAGTAGAACGGGACATTCGGCAGGGAGTTGTTTCATCAACATTTTTATATCTTGTTTATATTAATAACCTTTAACAGGAATTACATGAGTCAAAATTAGGGCTACTTGTTCGGTCCACTCCATCTGTAAATCCAGCACTAGCCGATGATATAACTCTGCTCTCAAAAATACCAATCCATTTGCAAAAGATGCTTGATATGTGTAACAGATTCTCCATGCTATGGAACTTCAACTTAATCAGAATAGACAAACAATATGCGAGACGTTTAACCTGAAAATAGGCGTTCATTTTCAATGTAACCGAGCATGTTTTAATTCCTGTGTGTTTCAATATGAAATGATTGTCAAAAGTAGACAGGGCTTGTACTGAAAGGTAGAAAATCAGTTTATTCTCTTGTAGAGGTTGGCAAAAATGAAGCTAGATCCAATCCTCTTACCTACGTCAGCTTGTAAAAGAAATTGTGATACCATCAGACCATTATGGTTGTGAAGTTTGGTGGAATATCAGGCTCAAAGACTTAAGAAAGCTCGATGTATTTCAGCATCATTGTACCACAATTCTGCAAGGCTTTCCTCATACCACACGGTCAGGAAAGAGTGAAAGTTTACTGGGGATAAAGAGAATTGTATCGGAAATTGATAAAAGGAAATTTAACTTTCTTGGTAAATTATGCCATCTTCCGGAAAGTGTAACATCTACAAAAATATTTTTTTTTCAGATTATACCTATATCTTTCATGACAAATTGTTACAAAACAGAAAGGCTTTATCCCGATATATATATATAATTTTGCACAAATATAATATTTATGAATTTATTTACATTTTTGTTAGAGGCAACATATTTCCAGGAAAAATACAATGGAAACAAATTATAAAACATGCTACTCATAAGTATGAAAACGAGCGCTTTACAAACTTGTGCCATACTGACATTTCCTAAAAAAGATTTAAATATGTTCATACTTCACCAAAACCCTCAATTTTACGGCAAACTATAAAAAACAGCAATAGAGATTCAGTTAATTACATCCCTTGCAAACGTTCCGATAACGGTAACAATTAATACCATACAAGTTTGTAAACACTGCAGTTATTCTTACACAGATGTAATAATCTATGCATTTATATGCTGTCAAAGCACAATGCGACAATGAGAAATATTTTCGACACATATTATGAATAACTTTGACATTCGTCTTGGTGTGTTCCTTCACAATATATCAGATCAGGAATTTATTCAACATCTCCTGAGTAGGAATTTCCCAATGGTATCGGCTCAGACGAGCCCGAAATACTAAGAAGTTTTATGATGTATGGTTCAGTGTTCTCTGCATCTGTAATTCATGGATTATTTTCTTAGTAATAAGATAGATTTTCAGATTATCAAGGTTTGGAAGATATGTGATGGTAGAAATCTTCCTAGTCGTGTGCTCTTGCTTGCTATTTTTGACATTACTATAAAATATTATTTATTTTTAAAAAGCTAATAATGATGTTTAATATAATTAAGTATTGGAGGATTGTGCGTAAGTACGGCTTACTTTTTAATTAGTTTGGTGTTCTCATATGAGAATCTCCAAAAGGGAATCTGCGCCTCTACGAGATTCCTCTCATGTACACGTCTGTTAATTGTATATAACTAATGCATTATTCTTTTCTTTTTTTTGTATCCTTTATCTTTATCTCTGAAAAGAGGAAATAAAGATGGATGATGTGCCATTTTGTATCTTTGCATATATTTCCTAATTATTGATATTCCATTTGTTACTTCTTCATCTGTATTAGTTCCATATGTATCATTGACTTTCAGGAATGTTTTCCGAATTCCTCATTGTAAATTGTTAATTCTCTCTTTCTCTTCTGTTCTATATTTGTAAACGAACTCACCTTATAGAGTAAATAACGATTGATTGTTTATCAACAACGGGCTCCTAGGGAATCAATACTGTGACAGATAAAGCCTCTAATGCTGACAAATAGAAAGCTAGAGAAGAATTTGTTCCAAGATTAGATTTTTATACAACCCATGCAATATTTATTTTAGACTTCACGTCTTGTTAGTGGTGTATTTAAAAAGTTCTTACCGGTAACGCAGGACTTAACAGGGGGATTACTGCGTATGCGCACTCGATATCGAGCTGAAAATAGACATTTAAAAACATTGTTAAATTCAAGGTAAGGACTTAACTCCGTGGTTAAATATTTGTAGCGTTCTGAGACACAATTTCTTGTCGGAATGAATTGCCTAACTTCATTTGTATGTCCTATCAATGTCTGTGGTGTAAATTCTTCCTGCTCGAGAGATGCAGTACACAATTATTTTTTGTTTTCGCGTTGGTGAAAGTTTAATTAAATTTTTAAAGCACGTTCGCTGATGTAGTACAAAGATTAAGATTTTAAATTCCTAGAAGAAATTTCACACCACTTTGCTTAAGTCGCTGGGCATAGGAGACAATTGTGTGATCGAAGTAAACATGAAGAGGCAATGATACCAAAGTGTCAGAAGATGCTACAAATTTGATCAATCAGATCTTCCAACTCTGGTCCTGTTTTTCACACCGCAGCCAGATCTTTCAACACTGTTCCTGTTTCTCACACCGCAGCCAGATCTTTCATCTGTTTGAGAAACGGTAGCATACTAGGAAGATCAGATTTGTATCTGACTGAAGATTTTACTTATCTCGAAATCAGATTAAAAGAATTTCTACTGTCTGAAAAGCACTAGAATAATGATTCTTCAACTAACCGTAAAATCTAAAGATAGAAAACAATATTTTAACGAAGAATAAAAATGTGTGTCCAAAACATCTAATATTCTAACCATAGAACATAAGTTCATTGGGGAGGACAACTACCTGTGCTCGAAGGAAATGTTTGGGAATGAATCTTAGAGAGGGGGAACTGCGCAAATTAAAATATTTCAAAAAACTGGCTTGATTGAATGAATTGTAATATAATGGACAGCTTTCTCCAACCAAAAATCCGAGTTTGTGTCCCATGTTAATCTCAGACGATTAAGGGGACCTAACTCTGATCTTTACATAATTTCAGATGGAAGTACTGATCAACGATAGGTAAGGCATGACAATTAGAGGGCTGGTAAATGTTTCAACACTTGAATCGTACACCAAACATCCCATTTAATAATTAAACATTTTCGATAACCTTTATTTCTAATCTATCCAAACTACTGAATTCAGATCTTTAAAAATGTCTTCTTTCGTCAATGACAAGGGTCAAAGACCATAATTGAATGTAACTGTTTCTTAATAATTTGTATTTACACTATTGTTGTAAGCTGACAATATTTAAAACATCACTTAAACTGTGTAGATCCCTATCATAACGAGTATGTTTACTTTTGATATATCATTTTCAAGCCAAGGCGTGCAATACAGTGCCGATGTTCTTCACTCCCCACTCCTCAAGAGATTGTTGAGAATGGCAAGCAGAAAATGATTGAAAATATCCGATGAGTTTCATAAGTTTCGTTTGGAATGAACACAAATGTAAGATTCTGTTTATTGAATGACAAAAATACTTATTATTTTTTTTTTGGGGGGGGGGAGGGAGGGTATGGGCTTTTTTAAAAATCCACTTATATAAATGTATTCTATATGCGCCACTCATCACCTATATCCCCCATTTCCCTTATTATCAGTAAGTTTCCTTTCTTTAACACATACAATAAGCAGGGACCATTAGAGTAAGTAAGAAGAGAATATAATAGTTGTTTTTCGAAGTATAATGTACATGTATGCTGACGAACAAACTTACCAAAGACATATCGTCATCATTCGAAGAGCTCTCATTATTGTGAGTACAATTTTTCATCTCCAAGTACTTTGGCTGTAAGAAAAAAAGTTAATATGGCGATTTATTTTAAAACATATACTGTAAATAAAATCCGAATTTAAATTTAATACAAGGGAAAACGAGTTTAATAAATGTACGGAAATGGGAAACGTGAAAAAGAGATTTCTTCGTGTTAATCCTATACTTACGGCTTATAAAGACACAAGGTTTCTTCCTTAAAATACAATCACTCGAATTAAATGTTACAAAATTCTCAAAACTGATATTCCGTTGAAATACTAGTGTTAACAAGAGTACCGTAAACGGTACATTATACGCATACATCCCATGTTTAATAGTCCTCTATGTAGGCACTAATACGACATGGCAGATTATGGACTATGGACACTTTTGACCAATGGGTCTCAGTGTCGTTGACCTTGACTTTGACCTTGTAACCATACAATGAGTAGGTTCCTCTTTTACCCAAAGGCAAAGCATCTGTTAATTCTGTAGGTCAATATTTTATTAAATTGGCCGACACTTATTTTTCAATAACTGTTGTAGAAGCATTACAAATAATGGATACTTCTCGTATTTCATTGCGGTAGAGAGAGGTTGTCGACAGGGATGTCCACCATCACCTTATCTTGTATCAAAGCGATCGAACTTTAATCATATTCAATACGAACTGAAGGAGGGACCAGGGACTATATTCTTTTCAGTAAGATGACAAAAGTACTCTGTTTGCGAGCGATGCGACAATAATGCTGGATTAATCCAAGCAATCGTTGGATATAAGCATTTAAATATTCAAAACCTTTCAAAAGATTACAGGATGATCACTCAATGTTTGTGCTTTAATTGGTTCCTTGAGAAGACAGAATACTTTGTAATATAGATTAAATATTCAATCTGTCTATACTCCAGAGTCAGCAAAAACACTCGGCATTATGTTTCATACTGACAAAGTCCGTTGGCATGAGATAAATATTTTGCCAAAACGTCACGAATTTTACAAGTGTCTTGACAGTTATAAGACAAGATATTTAACTTCGTTAGGAAAAATCACTGTTATGAAATACTTCGCTCTACCACATTTTATTCTTCCATTCATGGTTATTTTTCTCTTCCACCAACGCAAATAATTAAAGAAAAAAAGACAACAAAATTTCAGTTTATCTGAAAGTCAAGAACAACATAAAAATAAGCAGCCAAATTATAAAGATTCTAAGGAGGGAGGCCTAACATGATAGATTTAGAAAAATTTGTAAATCCATTAATGGCAAACTGGATAATAAGATGGTGAAATAAGAACACTGTGGGTCAATAGAAGACTACTTTTCAAAACGTAGTATTTATACCTTGGGGTAAAAACCCGTTTTAATGTAACTACAAAGCCGCACATGTAAATAAATTTTAAGCAAGAAAAACCTTTTACAGGAAGATTATTGTAGCGTGGTGTGCAGTTAATTATACTGATAAACCAACAATCCATTTAAAGAGATATGACATAATTCCAACACAGTACATTATGGCAAAACCACTGTACTATAACCATTCAATAATAATTAGTATACGTTATAAAAAAGATATATTTGACGTGGCAAATAATAGATTTTTGGACATTAATGAACTATGCCGCGAATTTAATATTAGTGGTGACGAGTTTACCATTTTGTTGTCTTGTAATATTTAAGTGTGCAAACTATTTCAAACATCAGTTAAAGTATCATAGAGAGTATGTTTTTTGCTGATTTATCATTTTTAAACTAAGTTGTGCAGTACTGTTCTTGTTCTTCGCCCCCACTCTTCAAGAGATTATTAATAGTGGCGAGCAGATGATTGAAACTATTCAACAAGTTTCATAAATTTCATTTGGAAAGATCACAGATGTAAGTTTATATTTATCAAATGACAAATTCATTAATTTTATTTGACTAAGCAGCAGAATAGTTTAGTAAAATGACTATGAGATACATTCGTACGCATATGCCTTGTATGACGCCATCGCATCATTTGTGACGTCATCAGGTGCTGTTTTATACTTGTTAAGTATAGAATAAAAATATTATGTGGGTATATTAACCTAAAATAACATAGTTGTCATGTGATAAACTTTAATTTGACTGAACGCAGCGCCACATTCGTCTACACCGGTGGGGCTAATCCCACGTTTGTTAGACTAACCATGATTTCTTAATGAGTTCACGTCAACTATTACTGTCTCTGCTTTGTATATTTTCAAGACAATTGCCTCTCGCATACTACTTGTATTTTTTATCAATGGTGAGATGGCTTTTTTTAAATTTGACGGATATGAATGCATTCTATATACTCCACTCGTCCCAACTATCTCCCATTTCACTCATTATCAGTAAGTTGCTGTTGAAGTTATTCCATGTTTAACAAATATAATAAGCAGGAACCGTTAGAGTAAGTAAAAAGGAAATATAATATTTGCTTATTGCAGTGTAATGTACATGTAATCAGACGGATAAACTTACCGACGTCATGTCCCCGTTAATCGAACAGGTCGTATTATTGGGATTATAAGATCTCATCTCCAAGTACTTTGGCTGTAAGAAAACCAAAGTTAATATGGCGATTTCTTTTAAAACATAATGTAAATAATATCCTAATTGAAGTTGAATACCAGGGAAAACGAGTTCAGAAAATGTACGAAAATGGGCAACATGAATAAAGGATTTTTTGTGTTAATCCTATGCATTTGACTACCCAATACAAACGTTTCTTCCCACAATACAATCACTCGAATTAAATGTTGCGCAATTCTCAAAACTGATATTTCGTAGAAATAATAAATGTAACAAGAGTACTGTAAACAGTGTATTATACCCATACGATCCGTGTTTAATTGTTCTGCATCTAGGCACTAATAGGGCAAGGCAGACTCTTGACAGTATTGACCAGTGGGTGTTAGTGGCGTTGACTTAGATCTTTTGACCAATAAATGAGTAGATTGTTCATTTACCAAAAAAGGAAAATCATTTGCGAATTTAGTTGAAAGAAGATGGTGTAGAAAATCAATGGTCCTTATTTGAGTCACTGTGACCTTAACCTTCAGGCTATCTAAACCAACATCTGTAGCATATTACCTTCCCAAATCAGGAAGAATCCTTGCTTCAGTGTAACGTATAATTAACGGTATTTGACAGAAAACGTTTCTCTTGTTTGTGTAACGGTAATCTTGGCCTTGGACTTTTTACGCAACAAATCAATAGGTATTTTTCTTGCCCCACGTGTAAGTCATCAACAATGTCTGGTCAATGTATGTCCTCTAGAACTAAATTTACTGTGCAGAACCGTTGCGTTTTAGTTTACTTACTATGGCCTTGATCTTTGATTTTTTGATCCAAAATACGTAGCCGCCTTTCTTACCCAAGTGCAAGCCATGTACAAAGTTCGATCAAGGAATTGGGTCTAAATCAAAGGTTATTGTTCAGAAACCACTTTTATTCTTCAACCCACTGTGACCTTTACCTTGAAGCTCTTGACTCAGAATCAGCAGTGTCCTTCTCGCCTAAGTGCAAACCATGCACAAAAGTTAGATAAAGCATGTGGTCTAGAACTAACATTAATGTACAGATATCATTATTTTATTTTAGCCACAATGCCCTTGACCAATTACCTTTTGAGTCTAAATGTATTAGGTGTCTTTCTTATCCCTAGCGCAAGAAACGCGCAAAGTATGTGGTCTAAAACTAAAGTTATTGTGCAGAAATCATTTTTCTACGTCAATGACAGTAACCTTGATTTTACACCTTGAAACCGAAAACTTAAACAGAGTTATTTCTTACGCTAAGTGCAAGTCATGTACAAGGTTTAATCAAGTTATTACCTTAGAACTAAAGTTATTGTGCGGAAACTATATTCCCTCTTCAGTCTTAGTGACCTTGATCTATGAACTGATGACCCCAGAGTAAGAGATTTCTTCCTTGCCATAAGAGCAAGCCATTTACAATGTTTAAGCAAGGTGTGTAATCTCAAACTCAAGTTATTGTGCAGAAAATAGATTTCTGCTTTCACTCACTGTGACCTTGACCTTTGAGCTCACGACAACAAAGTCGATAGGCTTCTTTTTGACCCAAAGTGTTAGCCATCCACAAAACTTGGTTAAGTTGTCTATCTAGAACTAAAGTCATATCATTCTACACTCCACCCAAAAGATGAAGCCGATTCGTTACGTACTAGTTAATTTAAAAACGCACTAGATAATTTCTACTCATGTTTTTGAGACTATAATGAGATAACTCACTAAAACACGTTCTTTGTTCAAAGTGACTTTTGTGTACTTTAACTTCGGACACTTTTTTTCGACCGATTGCCGGGCAAGTCCTTCCTTTGACCTTTTTGGAATTTACCAGACAATCCATGGCTTCCATTCTAATCATAAAGCAACGATTCCACATTTTGGAACAAATATTTTTTCAAATGTATTTCGACCCAATTATCTCTTCGATGGTTTGTGTTATTCTAGAATTCAGACCATAACAAAGAATAAATACATATTGGGCGGGGGACGCTAAGAAAATTATATTGAAAATTTTGCACTTAAATAACATTAATATTTGTCGTTACTTTCCTTCTCCCTGTTGTCTATTAGATAAATTTTCACAAAATCTTACAATTCTTTTATTTTCCATATACGATGCTTTGATACATATATATCAAATTAGTTTTTAACTAGCCTAAGCGTTTTCGACTCTCATTGAGTCTTTTTCAAAGGCAAGCACAAAACAGAGACAAAACAACTAATAAACACAAAAGAGTTGAAATTACAAACGTTTACATAACTATTTCTAAGGAAATGACAGCTTGAAAATGTTTGACGTGTCGTCTAGTTGGCTTCAACTCGATTGATGATGTTGTAAACTAGTTGGTATTGACCTATAAAGAGAGAAGAATAGCGCCGTCTGTTTTTAATGTAAATGCCGTCTGTTTTTAATGTAAACTGGTGTAACCGCAGATTATATCCCGGATATTTAATTGTTTCATTGATTGGGCAGACCTATAATCTCCGGTAACGGGCATCCTACAGAAAGAATATCAGAATATTGGGATAATTGTATGATCCCACATGTCCACCAATTACCATCCTATCTTCAGAACACGACAGATTACCTCATAAAAAACAAAGCAAGAGAACCATTACTGCCAGATACAATGCTTCTTTCCTTAGACGTCACATCCCTGTATACTAATATACCGCACAGTGAAGGGATACAGGCGTGTAGGAAAGCATGGGAAAGAGAAACCACTCATTTCCTATTTAAATTTCTGGAGCTACGGTTGTCCTAAAACTCAATAACTTTGTATTCAATGAAGAAAACTACCTCCAAATCAATGGAACCGCAACGGGTACAAAAATGGTCCCCTCGTATGCTAATATTTTCATGGGAAGACTGGAAGGTCAGCTTTTAGCATCGGTGGAACTTACACCATGCCAGTGGGTACGCTTCATCGATGATATAGAAATGAAGTGGCAACATGGAAGAGAAATCTGGATGACTTCGTATCAAAAGCAATCAACTTGGATCCATGGCAGAAGTCTCCAACTCAAACCACGTTTTTTTCTGGACACAACAACTAGACTGGTAGCAAAATAAAATCCATATAGACATCTACTCAAAACCAACTGATAAACACCAGTATCTTCTCCCATCCAGATGTCATTCAAAACATTGCATTCGGAACATCCCGAATAGCCAGGCACTGAGGATACGCAGAATTTGCTCCGATGATGAAACATTCCAAAAAAGACCTGAAGAATTATCTGAACATTTGATAAACCGAGGCTACGACAAAGACCTGATAGCGGAAGCAACACAAAGTGCTAAACAAACAAGCCGCAATGACCTGCTAAAATATAGAGAGAAAGAAAAGGTTGATCGGATACCATTGATCCTGACCTACCATCCACACATCCCCAAGGTAGGCAAAATCATCCAGAAACACTAGCCCATCGTGAAATCTTGTGACACACTAAAGTTAATCTTCCCAAACAAACCAGTAGTAGCCTACCGCAGACCAAAAAACCTAAAAGACATCCTAGTCAGAGCGATGCTAACGCCAATTACAAGCCAAGACCACCCTAGCAAATCTGGTTCCTATGGAGATAAAAGGTGCAAAACCAGTAAACATATAATAGAAACCAGCACATTTTCTGTCACAGCGACGAGCAAAAAATTTAACATACATGGTCCAAACAGAACGTGCAAAGAGAATGTAATTTATCTCATCACATGTAAGATCTGCGGCCTTCAGTATTTCAGAGAAACTGAAAAGCTACACAAAAGGATCAATCTTCACAGACTTGATTAGATGACAAAGAAGCTGGACAGAAGCCCAGTTGCAGAACACTTCTCTTCCCCTGGCCACACTTTCAGTGATGTGACACTGCCTGTAATTGCTCACAACCCCAACTGGAATTCCGAAACCAGGAAAGAAAAAGAATTTTACTGATACGCAACCTTATAACACTGAAACCATGCGGTTTAAACCAAGAAGACTAGAAAAAGAAAACCACACGCAAATAAAAATCATCATCTGTTTAGAGACACCACATTTTCAATTAAATAATTCATTAATTTTGCTCATTAGTCACTCACTCAACTATAATTACTACTGTTTTCTTGTAGTTCTTCCTGGTATTTTCATGGCTGTGGTCATTACTCGCCTTACGGAAGCAATGAAATATTAGGGATAAAATCTGCTGTTTCACCAATTTACGTTAAAAAACAGACGTCGCTATGGTTCCTACCTTTGTAGGTCAATACCAACAAGTTTACAACATCATCAGTCGAGCTGAGGGCAACTAGACGACACATCAAACATTTTCAAGCTGTCATTCCCATAGAAATAGTTATGTAAACGTTTGTAATTACAACGCTTTTTGTATTTATTGTTTGTCTTGTCTCTGTTTTGTGTTATCTCCCTCTCCTCTTCCCTCTCTTCTTATTACATTTATTTTTACTTTATAAAGATAATTCAGGTATTCATAATACCATTGCAATTATAATCGTATGAGATTATATTCGACTGTGTTTGTTACTGGTTTCTGTTACTCTGTTCTATTTTGGCGTCATGATCCATAAATTAGTTTGATTTATAGATACATGTATATTGTAAGAACAACACATTTCGGGCATAATCGACGTTTTACTCTCTCTCTCTCTCTCTCTCTCTCTCTCTCTATATATATATATATATATATATATATATATATATATATATATATTGTTACATGTTACTAAGCATAGCTTAGATTGTATTTATGCCACATGACAATGACAATTCATGAATTAACATATAGCGATAATTTAGAATGGGTACATACTTTAGACTTTATTATTACTTCTTATCTTTTTTTGTTACCTAAATTTTTAATCCCATTCATCGCAAAAATTTATCAAAATATGTTGATTGTTTGAATCAATTAGAGACAATGAATGTCACAAAATGAATAAAAAAGAGTACTTTGATAAACACACGATTTAGCAGTTCTTCAATAACAGACAACAAAAGAACTAACGGAGTAATGAAACTGGACTTGAACAACGATCTTCCTGGCATCTCATGTTCAGAAACTTGCAAGAAATCATAATTTTTCCTCTTCATTTTGCCAACTATTTTGACAAGTACTACCTGAAAAGGGCACCATTTTAAGACTATGAATGGTTTGTAATATATTTCGTCAAGTACTACCTGCAATGGGCTCTTTTTTAAGACTATGGATGGGGCTTGTCATATATTTTGTTCAGTACTAACTACAAAGGGCTCCTTCGATTCCAGAGAACATGCTTGAGATTTGTTGCGTTTGTGCAGAGATTTATGTGAAGACAATTCGGAATCTCTTGTTTTTCCGGGGTCTTTTACATAACAAACATAATTCATAAGATTTTCTGATCACACGTCTGTATTCTTGGTCTTGCTGTTTCATTTATATAGAACATAGAGCAGATTTGAACAGATATACACGACGAGCGCTGTCACAAGACAGTCTTTTTGTGAAAGAGCAACAGAATGAACTGAAGATCCGTCGCTAAATTCTTGCTGGCCAGGGTATATCTTGCCAGATTTCACCAGATATGCTACAACACAAAATTGCATACAAATATTTTGCAAGTCTACCACTATCTTTGTTTTCAATTAAAAACATTGGAATTGGGATTTCATGCCGCCTACTACAAACTTTGCCTTTTTAATAAAAAAAATAATAATAATATACCCCAAATGTACACATGCTTTATCTGAAATATACTTTCAGGACTGTTAGATTCAAATAAAATTAAGAACAGTCAAGCGTGACTCTTGTTCTGATAACCCTAACTAACAACGGGCTCCCAGAAAATCAATAATGCGACAGATAAAACATCTAATTGTGGCAAAACAGAACACTAGAGAAGACTTAGTTCCAAGATTAGATTTGTATACAACCCATGGAGTATTTATTTTGGTCTTCACGTCTTGTGAGTGGTGTATTTAAAAAAAGTACTTACCGATAACACATTCCTCAATGGGGGGCTTACTGCGTATGCGTTCCCTATATCGAGCTGAAAATAGACATTTAAAAACATTGTTAAATTCAAGGTAACGACTTAACTTTGTGATTAAATATGTATAGAGTTCTGAGACCTACTTTGTTGTCGGAATGAATTGCCTAACTTCATTTATATAATTCTATCAATGTATGTAATATCAATTCTTCTTGATCGAAAAATGCAGAAAGAGTACACACTGATTATCATTTTTTCGATTTGCTGAAAGTTTAATTTAATATTTAAAGTACATTTGTGGATACAACACTTAGATTGAGATTTTAAATTCCTATAACAAATTTCACACCACTTTGCTTGTGACGCTGGGCATAGGAGACAATTGTTTGATCAAAACAAACATGACGAGGCTAAGATACCAATGTGTCCGAAGATGCTACAAATTTGATCAAATCAGGTCTTCCAATTCTGTTCCTGTTTCTCACAACGCAGCCAGATTCTTCTACTGTTTGAGAAACGGTAGCATATTAGAAAGGTAAGATTTTTATCTGACTGAATATTGTTTTAACTCGAAATCAGATTAGAAAAATTATGCTGTCTGGGAAGCACTAGAATAACGATTCTTCAACTAACCTCAAAATCCAAAGTCAGAAAACAGTATTTCAACCAAGATTAAAAATATGTGTCCAAAACATCAATCTTATAACCACAAAAAATAAGTCCATTGGGGGAGGACAACTACATCTGCTCGAAAGAAAATGTTTGGGAATTAATCTTAGACAGGGGAACTGCTCAAATTAAAACATATAGAAAACCTGTCTTGATTAAATAAATTGTAATATGCTCCGACGAATAAGGGGACGTCACTCTGATCTTTACATAACTTCAGATGAAAGTACTAATCAACGATAGGTTTGGCACGATAAATACAGGGCTGGCACATTTTTTAAACAGCGATCGTACACCAAACATCCCATTTAATAATGAAATATTTTCGATAACCTTTATTCTAAATGTATCCAAACTACTGAATTTAAATCTTTAAAAACCTCTTCTTTCGTCAAAGACAAATGTCAAAGACCATAACAAATTGAATGTAACTGTTTCTTAATAACTTGTATTTACACTTTATTTTTGTAAGCTGACAATATTTAAAACATCAATTAAACTGTGTAGATCCCTATCATAGCGAGAATGTTTACTTTTGATTTATCATTTTCAAACCAAGACATGCAAATACAGTGCCGATGTTCTTCGCCCCCACTCCTCCAGAGATTATTGAGAATGACAAGTAGAAAAAAATTAAATTATTCAATGAGTTTCATAAATTTCAATTGGAATGAATACAAATGTAAGATTATGTTAATCCAATGACATTTGTTTTGTTTTTTTGCAAAACCCCAGACTAATGCAGTAAAATGGCTTTGAAATACATTGAAATGCCTGGGTCATTACGTCTTTGACTTGCATGACGTCATCACATCATTTGTGATGTCAGCAGGTGCTGTTATATGTATTAAATATAGACAAATTATTATATGGGTATATTAACCTACATAACACAGTAGACATGTGATAAACTTTAATTTGACTGACGCAACACCGCATTTGTCCACATCGGTACTGGACTGATCGCAGTTTTGTTAGTAAGTTCGCATCAACGTTACCTATGCTTACTGTATTTTCGAGAGAAGTGCCTCAAGCTTATGAATTATATCTTTATCAACGGCGAAATCGCGGTTTCTTATTTATCTGTTTGTTTGTTTGTTTGTTTGTTTGGGGGAGGGGGGACTTTTCACTCCACATATATGATTGTACTCTATATACGCCACTCACCACCTATGTAATCCATTTCGCTCATTATCAGTAAGTTTCCTTTGTTTAACACATAAAATAAACAGAGACTATTAGAATAAGTAAGAAGAGAATAGAATAGTTGTTTATTGAAGTGTAATGTACATCTAAACAGACGAACAAACTTAACAAAGTAATATCGTCAACATTGGAAGAACTCTCATTATTGTGGGCATATTTTTCATCTCCAAGTACTTTGGCTGTAAGAAAAAAAAGTTAATATGGCCATTTATTTTAAACATATACTTTACATAATATCCAAATTGAAGTTTAATACATGGGAAAACGAGTTTGATAAATGTACGGAAATTCGAAACATTAAAAAGGAACTTCTTTGTGTTAATCCTATACTTACGGCTTATAAAGACACAATGTTTCTTCCTCAAATACAATCACTCGAATTAAATGTTGCACAATTCTCAAAACTGATATCCCGTTGAAATACTAGAGTTAACAAGAGTACCATGAAAGGTACATTATACACATACGTCTAATAGCCCTCTATGTAGACACTAGCATTTTCTTAGAACACGGACATGCCGTATTGCAACAAATCTCAAAGATGTCTCGTGGTGTCAGTTAGTGGATGGAGCTTGTCATATATTTTGTCAAGTTCTACCTACAATGGGCTCCGTTTCAAGACTATGGATGGAGCTTGTCATATATTTTGTCAAAGTACTACCTGCAGAGGGTTTCTTGTCAAGACTATGGATGGGACTTGTCATATATTTTGTCAAGTACTACCTACATAAGGCTCCTTTAATTCCAGGGAATATGCTTGAGATTCGTTGTGTCAGTTCAGAGATTTACACAAAGACAGTTTGCAATCTATCTTTTTTTCCAGGGTTTTTTACATGACAAACATAATTCATAAGATTGTCTGATCACAGACAAATATTTTTCAAGTCAATCAGTATATTTATTTTCAGTTAAAAACATTGGAATTGAGGAGTTCATGCCGCCTACTGCAAACATATTTTCCATAATAGGAATGGACGAAACTTAATAGTGAGGGTAAATATTCCCGCGCGAGATGCAAAATCAATAGAAAGCTGGCTCACTAGAAATCAATAGTGTGCAAAATATGACCAACGGAAAATACATAGAGAAAATTATGAACGCGGCGATAATGAGTTTAGTGAAAGTAATTCGAGGTTGAGTTTAAAAAGTGGTAGAAGGCGCAGATATATGAAACACGAAAATGACGGTGACTATGATGAGCATGACCAAGACTGCGACCATGATGATTATGATTATAGGCATGACAGCTTTAACTCCTGTGACTTACAAAGAAATCACAGTAGTAATCCGCTGTAATTATTGTACATGTATTGTTTACCGTATAGAAAATATGTTGGTTCAAATGTCACTGATGACAACTACAATATTACTGGTACATACATTGGCTTGCTTATTGATCCATAACAACAGTCTCCACATTCTTACTTGGATCGCCAGAGGAATTATGTTCACTGCATTATGTGTCAGTAATTTACTTGATTTATTAGAATGTGATATCGCCGTGATATGTGAAAACAAACTTACAAAACAATCAAGCAAATTTATATACACACTACATAGTGATTACATGTGTTGTACCAAAAATTGATATTACTGAAAACTGCTTCATCTCGAAAGGTCAAAGAGGTGGAGTATCAATTATGATTAAAAACGACTTGGCCTACTCAGTAAAAGAACTAAATTGCGGTAATGATCAAATTGTTGACATTGAATTAAGATCAGTGAAAGATCTCAGTCTTTATATTTGGTGTGTATCTAGGCTCTGACTAAAATCTTAATTTGTATTAAGAATGTATTGGTTCAATTGAATCCCTCTGTGAGTATTAATCGTGTTACGGTGAAGTAATAATCATAGAGAATTTTAATGCCAGATACAGAGAATCGCCATCATCATTGTGTGCATAGTATAAATGCAACGTGTTCACGACTTTTGTTGACAACAATGATTTGATACCATTGGACAAATCACATTTAAGTGAAGGACTGTGTTATACGCTCGAGCTATGCAGATCAACTCTTGACTATATAATTGTTAACAAAAGAATGCTAGATTGTGTCGTTGATTGTAAATTTTTTATAGACAAATTATTATATGGGTATATTAACCTACATAAAACAGTAGACATGTGATAAACTTTAATTTGACTGACGCAACATAGCAATTGTTCACATCGGTACGGAGCTGACCCTTAGGTTTGTTAGTAAGTTCGCATCAACTTTTCCTATCTCTGCTTGGTATATTTTCAAGAGAATTCAAGAGAAGTGCCTCGAGCGAAATCGCTGTTTCTCTTTTTTTTTATTATTATTTTTTTTTTTTCATTGTTAGTTTTTTGTGTGTATGGCGGTGGTGGGGAGGAGGGAGGGTATGGGCTTTTTTAAAAATCCACTTATATAAATGTATTCTATATATGCCACTCATCACCTATATCCCCCATTTCCCTTATTATCAGTAAGTTTCCTTTCTTTAACACATACAATAAGCAGGGACCATTAGAGTAAGTAAGAAGATAATATAATAGTTGTTTATTGAAGTATAATGTACATGTATGCTGACGAACAAACTTACCAAAGACATATCGTCATCATTCGAAGAGCTCTCATTATTGTGAGTACAATTTTTCATCTCCAAGTACTTTGGCTGTAAGAAAAAAAGTTAATATGGCGATTTATTTTAAAACATATACTGTAAATAATATCCAAATTGAAGTTTAATACATGGGAAAACGAGTTTAATAAATGTACGGAAATGGGAAACGTGAAAAAGGGATTTCTTCGTGTTAATCCAATACTTACGGCTTATAAAGACACAAGGTTTCTTCCTTAAAATACAATCACTCGAATTAAATGTTACAAAATTCTCAAAACTGATATTCCGTTGAAATACTAGTGTTAACAAGAGTACCGTAAACGGTACATTATACGCATACATCCCATGTTTAATAGTCCTCTATGTAGGCACTAATACGACATGGCAGATTATGGACTATGGACACTTTTGACCAATGGGTCTCAGTGTCATTGACCTTGACTTTGACCTTGTAACCATACAATGAGTAGGTTCCTCTTTTACCCAAAAGGCAAAGCATCTGTTGATTCTGTAGGTCAATATTTTATTAAATTGGCCGACACTTATTTTTCAATAACTGTTGTAGTTGCATTACTAATAATGGATACTTCTCGTATTTCATTGCGGTAGAAAGAGGGTGTCAACAGGATGTCCACCATCACCTTATCTTGTATCAAAGCGATCGAACTTTAATCATATTCTATACGAACTGAAGGAGGAACCAGGGGTTATAGTCTTTTCAGTAAGGAGACAAAACTACTTTGTTTGCTAGCGATGTGACAATAATCATGTATCAATCCGAGCAATCGTTGGATATAAGCATTTAAATATTCAAAACCTTTCAAAAGATTACAGGATGATCACTCAATGTTTTTGCTTTAATTTGTTCCTTGAGAAGACAGAATACTTTGTAATATAGATAAAATACTCAATTTGTCTGGACTTTAGAATCAGCAAAAACACTCAGCATTATGTTTCATACTGACAAAGTCCGTTGGCATGAGATAAATATTTTGCCAAAACTATGTGAATTCTACAAGTGTTTTGACAGTTATAAGCCAAGATATTTAACTTCTTTAGGAACAATCACTGTTATGAAATGCTTTGCTCTACCAAACTTCATTCTTCCATTCGTGGTTATATTTCTCTTCCACCAACGCAAATAATTACAGAAATAAAGACACAAATATTTCAGTTTATCTGAAACTCCTAAAAAAAAACCAATAGTAGCCAAATAATAGCATGAGATTATAAAGAGGGAGGTCTAACATGATAGATTTAGAAAAATTTGTAAATGCATTAATGGCAAACTGGATAATAGGATCGTGCAATTATAACATTGAGAGTCAATTAAACTTAATGGTAAAAACCTGTTTTAATGTATCTAAAACGCCGCACATGTAAATACCTTTCAAACCAGAAAAACTTTTTACAGGAAAGTTATAATAGCATGGTATGCAGTTAATTATATCAATAAACCAACAATCCATTTGAAGAGATATGTCATAGTTCAAACACAGTACATTATGGCAAACCACTTTTCTATAACCAATCAATAATAATAAGTATACGTTATAAAAAGATATATTTGACTAGAGAAATAATAGATTTTTGGACTTTAATGAAATATGCCGCGAATTTAATATTAGTGGAGACGATTTTAGAGTTATCATTTAGTCGTCTTACAATATTCTTGCGTGCAAACTATAGTGAGATTGATTACTGCTGATTTATCATTTTGAAACTAAGTCGTGAAGTATTGTACTTCTTCTATGCCCCCCCCCCTTCCCACCACCACCACCACTCAAGAGATTATTAATAATGGCGAGCAAATGATTGAAACTATTCAATGAGTTTCGTGAATTTCATTTGCAAAGAGCACAAATATAAGTTTTTATTATATACTTAAGTGTGAAATATGGAAACACACTGGCGAAATAATTTACATATTTTTTTTCATTCCTATATTTTCACATGTGGAAAATATATCCTTATATTTTCACATTGAAAAATATAAGATTTCTCATTATGCCATGCGACGCTTGATTGCGTGTGCCTACAGAAGTTATACCTACAGCAACAAAAACGAGCACTTTGTGACCTAGAAAAATACATATAAACTGCGTTACACTTCAGACATGGAAATTAATTTTTGCAGAAGAAATTTGACTCGACGCCGTTAACGGCTCTATGAAGTTATTTCCCCTTACTTCCTTGACAACAGTGATAAAGCCGCTGTGATGCATTGCTGAATCGGACTTGCTTTCTGTTCAGATATGGTCAAATAGTTTACAAAATGTCAAAAATGTAATTTAGTGCTACATATTAGGTCATCCCAATCCTACCGCTCTCTTAAGTCACTGATATGTATATGATCAGCCTATGAAAGCGAAGTGAATTGACGAAAAGGGGGGTGTTGTGTTGTGCTGAAGAGTGACTTTAATCTTCTAAACGTCGATTCTGGAGCAAGTTTGATATATAATAAAAAGAAAATTTTCTTTTCCTGCGTAAATACCAGATATATTTCACTTTGTGGTACCAAAAACGATATATTTTAACTCGTGGCTTCGCCACTCGTTCAAATATCACTTTTTGTACCACACGATGAAATATATCCGGTATTTACGCACAAAAAGAAAATATCCTCTATATATTTATCAAATGACAAAAACAGTAATTTTATTTGACTAAACAGCAGAATAATGTAATATAATTATTATAAAATAAATTCGGACGCCTTTGCCTTACATGACGTCATCACATAATTTGTGGTGTCACATAATTTGTGGTGTTACACATAGAAACAAAATATGATAATGAGGATATCTACGTTTTTTGAGTGGATATAAGGAAATATTTCACGAGTGAAGTGAAAACATTCCTTATATCTACAAAAAAAAAAACAACGTAGATTTTCTTTTTATTATATTTTTAAGTCAAAAACTTTCGATTTGCATGGATTTGTTTCTCCATTCTGTGTCAATGCTATTAACGGCTGCATTACTACATCGAAAAAAAAAAATTGCGAAATTTTGCAATAATTTTAGGACAGCGACTATTTTACAAATTTAGATTGTACATATAATGCTTCAAATTGTGTATTGTGTCAAATTAATGACTGTTTTCATACGAAAATGAAGAAAATTTTATTTTCGTTAACACATTTCTCTGCGCGGATTGATACAGTGAACATTGCTTGGGTTGAGGTACTGTAGCAATATGACAGAACGGTCCAACAGACTTCAGAGCGAAACATCATTAAACAACATATTTTAATGAAGGTAAGTTTACTTGTAAGGATTTTGGTTTCTAATTTTGTTTATTTATGCATTCTAACGTGATTTTTTGTATATTGGCAAGCTTGCAGTCTATTTCGGTAACAGACGCTGTACCCAAATTCGATTGTCACTGAATTTCGGGTTGCAATCAACACTCATCGTTTTCAGACATGATTATGATTGTGATGAGAGTTAAAATCGCTACTTAAACAATTTTATTACTATATGAGTATATGTAATCAAGAATGTTTCTTAAAAATGTGCACCGTATGTCGTTGAGTGTAACAGGTACACTATATCTGCATGGGTGACACAGAACATCGCATAGCAACAGGTCATGTAAGTTCAGTCATTGACAATTTGCATGATGGATGTGGAAAACTAATTATAAAAAAAAGTTAACACTTGAAGCCTACTTTTTGTTGTTTGGGGTTCATTTTTATGCATTCTTGATGGCGCCTTCTCACTGATTACATAGATGTATACTAGAGGATCAACAGTCTTAACACATTTTAAGATCTGTTCATCCTGATGTGGAGAGAGAGAGAGAGAGAGAGAGAGAGAGAGAGAGAGAGAGAGAGAGAGAGAGAGAGAGAGAGAGAGAAGGAAAAGAAGAAGACAAAAAATGAAATGAAATAGGCCTAACTATGGAAATACAGGTCCTGGATAACATACATAAGGGCGATTTACTTCCCAAATGGAAAAGAAAGTAGTTCCAAAACTGATATCTCCACTGTGGTGATAAAAGTGGTATCGCCACAGTTGCGATTTAATTTTTCTCCCACTGATATATTTCAATATCTCATTATGAAATGTATAATAAATGTGTATATTAACCTAAATAGCACAGTTGTCATGTTATAAATTTTAATTTGACCGAACGTCTACAACAGTGGGGGCTAATCCCATGTTTGGTAGACTGACCATGATTTCTTAATGAGTTCAGGTCAACTATTACTATATCTGCTTCGTATATTTTCTAGAGAATTGCCTCTAGCACACTAATTATATCATGTTATCAATGGCGAATCGCTTTTTTCATTTATACGGATATGAGTGTATTCTATATACTCCACTCGTCCCAGCTATCTCCCATTTCGCTCATTATTAGTAAGTTGCTGTTGAAGATATTCCATGTTTAACACATATAAAAAGCCGGAACCGTTAGAGTAAGTAAAAAGGAAATATAATATTTGCTTATTGCAGTGTAATGTACATTTAATCAGACGGATGAACTTACCGACGTGATGTCCTCCTCGTCAATCGAACAGGTCCTATTATTGGGATTATAAGCTCTCATCTGCAAGTACATTGGCTGTAAGAAAAACAAAGTTAATATGGCTATTTATTTTAAACATACTGTAAATAATATCCTAATTGAAGTTGAATACCAGTGAAAACGAGGTCAGTAAATGTACGGAAATGGGAAATATGAAAAAGGATTTCTTTGCGTTAATTCTAATCTTTCAGCTACTCAAGACAAAAAGTTTCTTCCTAAAGTACAATCACTCGAATTAAATGTTGTGCAATTCACAAAACTGATACTTCATAAAAATACTAAATTTAACAATAGTACAGTGAACGGTACATTATTCGAATTCGGTCCGTGTTTAATAGTGATGTAAGTAACATTGACTATTGAGCTCATGACCAAAAACTCGAAAGACTTCTTTCTGACCCAAAGTGTAAGCCATCCTCAAAAATTGGTTAAGGTGTCTATCTAGAACAAAAGTTATTGTGTGAAAACCAAAACGGGAACGGATGGAAGGACGGTCAAAGTCATCACATTATTCGCTCCGCCTAAAACATGAAGCATGTTTGCTGCATACCAGTTCATTTAAAATCGCACAAGATAACTGGTTCTCAAGTTTTCAGGACTGTAAAGAGATAACTCACTAAAACACGTTCCTTGTTCAAAGTGACTTTTTGTGA
Organism: Margaritifera margaritifera; assembly: GCA_029931535.1. NCBI lineage: Eukaryota > Metazoa > Mollusca > Bivalvia > Unionida > Margaritiferidae > Margaritifera > Margaritifera margaritifera. The sequence goes on from JAQPZY010000754.1 coordinate 377,646, forward strand.
ACTTTAACTTCAGAAACTTTTTTCGACCGATTGCCGCGCAAGTCATTTCATTGACATTTTCAGAATTTACCAGACAAGCTTGACTTCCCTTCTAATTATAAAGCATCGGTTCTACATTTTGGAGTATATTATGAAACAAACATTTTACAAATGTATTTGGACCCAATTATCTCTTCGATAGTTTGTACTATTATAGAAGTTAAACCATAACAAAGAATAAATATATATTGACCTGGGGACGCTAAGAAAATTCTATGGAAATGTTTGCACTTAAATAATATTAATGTGTGTCGTTACTCTCCTTCTCCCCGTTGTATATTGGATAAATTTTCACAAAATGTTACAGTTCTTTTATTTTCCATAAACGACGCGTTTCAACACACACACACACACACACACATATATATATATATATATATATATATATATATATATATATATATTGTTACGACTAGGGGTAAATGTAACAAAAGAAAAGACTCAAACAAGCTTTTAAGATTTAAAACAAATATTTAATTTCCTAAAATATTAAAAATAATTCAACAAACAATCAAAGTGAAAGAATTAAAAATAACTTACAGTATAGAATATCCTTAAAAGTCCTAAATTGTTCTAAAGATCACTAATCCGGAAGTTAATCCAAATATTCCGAATGAAGTAGATTCCGAATGAAACCACTAAAGTGTTGATGTGTCTATAAGAATCAGTTATATCCAAATATTATTAATTCCATGTGATCCTTGTGAATATGGAATATCACACAAGTTCTAGAAATGTTTCCGATAATTCAAACGGAGCTGTATAGTTCTTAATGTTTACGTAGCAGTACTATATCCAAAATGTACTATAATAATAATCTCTGAAGCAGAATTTCCACACAAAATGAACCAATCTCGTTATATGACCTCTCAATCCGATGTAAATAGAAGAATAAATAACTCTCTGGTAAATCTTATTATATAGCTTCTGACTGCGCAGAACAGAATAAGGAAAACCAATTTAAACTGTATTGCGACTTAAAAAACAATTTAATCCTTCTAGAAAACAACCTTCTCCGAACCAATAAGAAACTAGGTTATGCGTGACACCGCTAAAGTACCTGTGCACTGATCTTATTACCAGTCAACAAAGTATTGACTTCTATATGAACATAAAATCTAGGTCAGAAGTTCAATTCTCGCACGCGTTAAAACACGTGATATAATGCTACAACCGACAATATCCCAAGGCCAATGTACTGAGTAACATTGAAATACCGTATATGTACTTTCTGCAAGACAACAGCTGTTAGACTAAACACAGAGATCATAAACTATACCATTATTTAAAAACATATGATACATAATTCCGTAACAATATATATATATATATATATATATATATATATATATATATATATATATATATATATATATATATATATATATTCCTCTTACCTCGTCATAGATTGGCTCATTCTCACGATGAATCTTTTTCTTTTTGCTCGTGCACTGTCCCATGTTAGTATCGATATGAAGTTGACACACTAGCTGTAAGTACATTCATGACATATATAAATTATTTGAAAATAAAGCCACACCTATACAAGTGTAAAAGAAATTGGCGATAAAAAAAGGAAAGAGAAAAAAATGTACGCCGAGTTTTGTCTGTTTTGGAATCCGCTTTTTTATTTGGTTTTTAAGGAAACCCAAGATAGAGAGTTGTATATATTATAAGGTGCAGATACCGCTAACGGATTGACAGCGTTCTTGATACCAAACGTTCTCAAAAGCTGTCCTCCATTGTAGACGATATCATCTCCATGCTTTGTTTGCTGTCTGTTTTCACTTCCAGGCAGATGTCGGTCTATTACAGCTTAAATTGTTATCACTGTCACCTGTATTTTAAGATATTTAGGCAATATTTTTCCATGCCCCGACCGTCATTTGGACCTAACAAACAATATAGTTTTGTTTTTCAAACGGGTCATTGCAATCCACTGGTATGATGCACGCTCATAGTATTCGAGTTTCTAAAACTTAAATGTTAACGCCAACGAGGCGTAAAAGTGATATCAATTTTTCTTAGGCTTGCAAGACAAAAGCGGAATATTGTCACCGAAACCTGAAACTTAATGCGACCTACTTTTCAGAGCGATAAGAAGTGGGGTACGTTACAAAAATTTAACATAGCGGCTGGAGAGTGAAAAGTGGCTCAATGTGACCTACATTTGTCAATTTTGATTAGTTCTCCTCAAGATCAGTGAAGAGTTTTATGTTTTAATGTTAAAGTTATAACAGTTTGAAAAATTTTAATACAAAACTTAAACGCATATATTTAACGCTAATTTCCATGTTTTATATGTTAAAATAATGTTCCATACAGAAGGCCAGTATATCAGGTGTAATAAATATGGTATGCAGTAATACTGAGGCCAGGTTTTAATTGATGTAGAGGTTATATAACCTGGGAAAAACTTTAATACAAAATCTTAACTTGACGATGCCGCAAGTCTCGGCATTTGCCAACAAAGACGAAATGAAAAAGAGAATTCCAAGACAGTTAACTCGGTCCGCAGAAGATACCCACCCTAGCAATGCAGCCCTAATTTATTACTTAGTATGATTATCTCGGATTTTTTTTTTTATAAAGAGATCATAATTCTAAGCATATATATATATATTCTTTGTAATAAGCAGCGAATTCTAGGACTACCAAGCTCGGAATATATTCATTATTAAATAAGCAATTTGGGGGAAACCTTAACGTATAATAAGCAGAAATATGTACCACATGAAAGCAGTACCATGGTGAGACAGGGTGGGTAAGCAATGTCATCAGAAGAATTAAGAGACATGTAAAGGCTTGTTCTCGTCGAACTGAGGTGAATATGCAGGATTTTATTTGCTTTAATAAATACATATGAATAATCTCTAATGCAAATCTTGAAGGAAAGCTCTATGTATCTTTTTTTCAGTTTTAAACCAAATTGTATGTACAGTTATAAGTTTCTGTAGCGAATGGCATATTTATTTTTGTTTTTCAGCAATAATAATTTATTAACTTCTTCTGTTCAATCATTTTCATCTGGAATTAATTTTTCTGGAATTAACGGGTAATCCTTAAAATAGTCCTTTAGAGGTAACGGAATCTTCGAATCCACTTCTAAGACACAAGCAGTATTATAGTCGTTTGATATTTTGAAAAAATTGTTTCTATCCATCGAATTTGTTTATCAATTTCCCATCTAGTTTTTATCGGCATGTGTTGGCTCATGGCCGATTCAGAGAGGTTGTTTATAACTATGCGCAAAATGAATTACCTTGACCTTGACCTTACGTATTCACCATAATTTTTTTATATTTGTATCTTGCCATCTTTGTGCGATTAGTATTCATGGCATACTTTGGCCGATTAGTATTCATGGCATACTTTGGCCGATTAGTATTCATGGCATACTTTGGCCGAGTAGTATTCATGACATACTTTGGTCGAGTAGTATTCATGGCGTACGTTGGAGTATCTATGTGGTATCATGTAAATTCCACCTCGTATTGCACTCTCAACCATTAGAAACATAGTCCGACTACATTTCTATATCAAGACCTAATATTGTGAAACTTACATCAGGTGCCAATACAGGAGCATTGTAAAGTAGTGCAGATATGGGTAAACTAGCCCAGTCTTTTTTTTTTTTTTTTTTTTTTTTTTTTAGGTTTTAATGTTCTCATATAAGAGTTACCAGAACATTGAAAATCGAAATTAAAAATCAACAGACCACTCATATTTCGTGTATTAACGTCTTGTTTAGGGATACGACATTATTTCTGGGCCAATCATTTTTTTTTAAACTAACAAATTTCTAGATAAATCTATCAATACAGTTAACAAACAGTTCAGAATATGCAAAGCATAATATTAATTTGACTTTTTTACAAAACATAAAATATCCATGGAAAGCTACACTGTATTGAGAACATAAAATATTGATACAAAGCTACACTGTATTGAGAACATAAAATATTGATACAAAGCTACACTGTATTGAGAACATAAAATATTGATACAAAGCTACACTGTATTGAGAACATAAAATATTGATACAAAGCTACACTGTATTGAGAACATAAAATATTGATACAAAGCTGCAATGTATTGAGAACATAAAATTTAAATACAAAGCTACACTGTATTGAGAACATAAAATATTGATACAAAGCTACACTGTATTGAGAACATAAAATATTGATGCAAAGCTACAATGTACTAAGAACATAAAATATTGATACAAAAAATACAATGTATTGAGAACACAGCATATTAACACAAAGCTACACTATATATATATATATATATATATATATATATAAATATATATATACATATATATATATATATATATATATATATATATATATATATATATATATATATATATATATTCAATAGTTTTCAGAGAAGTGATCTTTTGTCTGTAACGAGAAACACCAAATGCACTAAAACATTTTCATAATTAGTGCTTGAAAAATAGAAAGTAGACATACAGTACTTGTCAACAACTCTGCCCCCCCCCCCCACTCCACCAACACCCCAAAAAAGGATTCTTTTGATTATCTGATCAATTCCTGTGGTGAAATATCATCTGCATTACACTGTAGCCGAGTTTTTGATAATTTGGCTATTTTAGTGTGAAAAATCAAAACGTTTTTGCATTCCAACAAGTTTTGCACTTACCCCGCGTTATATATTATTAAAATATATTCAGTAAAGCGAATAGAAATTCTATATACTCTTATCGAATCGACAAGAAAAAGTCACCATTTAAGTGTCTTTGAATCCATCTGATGACATAGGTTACCCATTGAGTGTTAGTGCGCGAAACGACCATGTCTCGATGATAGGATTGACATACATCCCACACCACCGACTCGACTAACTGTGATCTTCTAAATTAATATCTCAATGTGGGTATTATTTGAGCTTTTTACACACAAGCCCATATTCACATGCAATGAGTATTGACCATGTGTATTGACCATGTGTTTGTGCGTTTTCTTCTGATGGACAACAGCAGGATGCCAAAAGAGAAAATTCATTATGAAAATATTTATAACACATGCAACAGGGTGAGCGTATACAGGAAACGGTATTATTTGTCAATCCCTTTGAGACATGTAAGGCAACTGTCATTACTAACAAAAATATGCGCTCTTACGAGAGAGAGAGAGAGAGAGAGGGTCAGGTACGATGTTCAACCAACCCTTGTGAGGTTTTCCGTTTGACACTTTAATGTGTGTACACTTAAAAGTACTAATATTCAAACATGATTGATACCACACTTTTTGCCGGCGAGGGAAAAGAGGGGGTGGGGTAGGGGGTTGAAGGGTCAAGTGGAAGGGGAAGGCAAACAAGAAAAACTCGGTACATATTTCTTTGCAGCAGAATACCTGTTTACAACATGTAAACGACATACATATAAACATACATATAAGCATACATACATACATACATACATACATACATACATACATACATACATACATACATACATACATACGGAATGCATGAATGTATTCTTGAATTTACCTGATAAACTGAGTAATGTCCTTTTTTCTAGTTTCTTGTGACAAAAAAGACAGCAATAACGTCTAGACTGTCATGCTCAGGCCTACATAACACCTTGTTGCCGTATATAGAGGTTACATCATACTAGAATGTATATAAGTCACTTTGCATGGTGCCTTCAGATTGCCATAGAAACCTATAAAACTAGAACAACACGACAGCGATTGGTATAAATATAAACTGAAGATGATAAAGTTTTTAACGATTTAGTTTGTTACTTATCATGATAATATACTTACGATGATTGCAGGTAACGCCCAAAACAACGACGTCTGTGCTAGGGTAATAGCAATCACCAGACTGGAATTCCCCATGCCTGTAAGCTTTCGCTAAAAATAGATTAGAATAGTCATCGAAACGGAAACAAACAAAAAAAACCCCACAATGGAGCAGTGCTTTATCGTCGAACAAAACAAGACCTAATAACCTCCTTTTTGACCCAGAATAAAAAGGTAAAACAGATAATGAATGAAAGAATAAAAAAGGGACGATACAGATAATGAATGAAAGAATAAAAAGAGGTAACAGAGAAAATAATGAATGAAAAAATAAAGTGAACCTGGAGTAATATATGATCCCGTGCATAAAGAAGAGTAAATGTTATTTTATTACTAACAAGTATTCTAAGTTCAATAATGCGTTCATGCGAAGAAAGTTACATGCATCTGTGAGTGCTAAAATACGCATAACAGCGGATAGGATGACAGATAATTTAATTTAGTAACAAACCAAATTGGTGTCGGGGACCCTCTTTTATGCTTGTATTGCGATTCTATAAACTAGGTCGTGTTAGAGAGGCAGGATAGGATTGCATTGCACAAACCTACTTATACCAAACGATATAGGGAGAAGTTTACACTGGATCACTGGTAAGTCGGTATGCAGGGTACCTTCTGACTGCCTAAGAAATATATAAAACTGTATAAGTATCAACCAAATGAAAGAAGAAAAAAAATTCTGACGATTTAGTTTGTTACTTATTGAGATCAATGTACTTACGATGATTGGATGTAATGAGCTATGGTAGCAGGGAAAAGTTTATTAAATTGGCAACTGTCAAATTTCTTAACTTAATTTGACTTTTTCAGCTATTATTGTTTAATAATTGAAGATATGGATATATTTGTGCATTAGTTGTTTTTGGCTTGTGTTCTTCTTGAAACTAATGTGAGCTGAGCTAGCAACCCGTAGCATTAGACACGAAGGGTTCATGGCAAGTAGAAATCTCAAAAACGGCCTGGATGGCGACTATGTTGAATTATATCAAGCTGTTCAGTACACTATGCTTTTAAAAATTATCACATGGGGAAAATGCTTGCATTTGCACTGTGAGTATCACGTTGTGTCACAAATGAAGGCACTGATTCCTCAGCTACGCCACAGCAAGGACTAAAAGAAAGAGACGTTGAAAACCCTTCATACTTCATGGACACGGCCAGAAAAAGAATTATAAAAGAATAATAGTCAGAGATGTGGACGTTTTTGATTACTAAAGTAAATGATGCACCGGGATTCCTGCCAATGTTTCAAGACAGAATTCGATTTCTTTGCCATGTCACCGACGATGATGACGATGCAAGAATTCCAGTAGATACAATTTCGTCCCTTGTTTTCTTTGACCGAGTTTGAAATCAAAGGACAAACCGAAGATTACGTCGATCTGAATAACAGTTACTTGTACCTGAAAGTCAGGATTCTAAGACAGACAACATCAATCCAGGGGTCGATGTCAGAGTAGCTCCCGTCAATAATACCATGCATTCGTTCTTCAGATAAGTGGATTTGTATTTGAACAACAAATTGGCTAGCAGCAGCATGGACACTTACCCATACCGAGCCTACCTGGAAGATCTCTTGACGTACGGAAAAGAAGCCAGGAAAACATATCTGGATGCATAAGTGGTGTGTAAACCTGACATCTTGGGCACCTTCAACGAGACAGAGTTGACATAAGATAATGATTCTCGCAATGCTGGATTTAACGACGGCCAAAAGAAGAACAAACTAGGACGTAGTTCATAAATAATGGATCGTTTACACTTGGACATGTAGTTGTAAGACAAGTATTTGTTGAATGGCGTGGATGTACATTTGAACATTAATCGAAGTAGTACCGTATTCCATTTGATGGCTAATGTTAACGAGTACAAAACTATCATCGAAAAAGTCAGACTACGTACGACGTGTGGAAGTCTTACCTAAAGTGGGAAACGACGTCAGTCAGACTCTGGCCAGAACGAACGCCGAGGGACCTCTACGACGAGCGGAAGTCAAATCCTTCACCATTGCCCCTGGACTCCGATCCAAGATCGAAGATCATGTTTTTCAAGGGCAACTGCCTTAACGTTTGTTCGTTGGTATCGTCGGCAATGCTGTGCTCAACGGAGCTTTTGATCAAAACTCTTCCCGGTTCCATCACTACAACGTATCCAAGATAGAAGTCACCCTAGATGGCCAGACGTTGTATACCAGACCTTTTGAACCTAACTTTGCCCATAATATTTACTTGAAATCTTACTTGACTCTGTGTTTGAAGCTACATGACCATTCGAATCCAACAGTAGTCACGGCATTTCGTACGACATATATGCCGGAGGATATGCTTTGTGGGATTTGATTTCACTCCAGAACAATGCAGCGACGAGGAACATGCCCACCCTATAAACTGAGGCCAACTCCGTGTGAACCTTCAGTTTCACTATCCATCGAGAACACAGTGAACGTGATCTCGTATGTAGAATTCAACAATAATCTGGAAATCAACAGTTTGAGGGAAGTAATCCTATATTATTAAACAAAGACATGGAACACGAAGTCATGGATGTAGGCAAAGAGGATGATGTTTTCCGTCCAGAACAGCAGTTCAAACTACGTCCTAGTTTGATGAAAGAGTTTTATAAAGATTTGAGTGAACATTTCCTACCTCTATTGACGTCTTTGGACATAATGCATTGAAGCTCTCTTGCAACGGAGTACCGAGACTTCCAGTTCATCGATTTACTTGACAGATCTTTTGAAAGATAAAGTAAAGTGTGAACTCATTGCTGATTATTACCTGTGAAGAATGAATACCTGGGAACTTCATTATCTTCTGACCCACAGTTCGTACACATCTTCTTGGAATCCAGTGATGTGTGCTAAAGATGAACTTCCTCTTCGAAAATCTAAAGACGTTCGTGTTTACATCATCAACACAGACGACATTCATCGCCCAGGAACCCATTGGGTAGCCGTCTACTTTCCCAACGACCACAGCTTGGGATAGTTTATTGCTATGGATTACCTCCTCTGGAAGACGATATCATCGACTTTATGAGAAGTAATGCTGTATCCACTCAGTTAAATACTATGAGATTACAAGAATCAAATTCGATAGTGTCTGGACAATATTGTGTGTATTTTCTTCATGTACGCACTCTTGGATTCCCATTGCCTATTACATGTATATATGCCTTTTAAAAGTTTCGTCTTTTCAGGTCCAGTTTTGACAGACTTATTGCCCTTTCTCAATCGATTTTAAATTCCCCTACATATTTAGTCAAGTTGGTGTATACATTTCCTCATGTGTTTTGTCTCGTCAACGCCATTTTGGATAGAGTTATGGCCCTTGACAAATGACAGCATAAATTCACATGAGATGCTGCTTGTAATCGGCACAGCCCAAGAACCCTTCAACATATTCGGATGCAATTTGGAATGGCATTGTCGCATAGACCTTGGTATGCATTTTGTGGGATTTGTCTCATTAGCCTATTTTTAATATAGTTATGGCCCTTGACAATTAACTTTATATCTTCACGAGGAATGTTGCTGATAACCAGCATAACAAAAGAACCATTTAACATATTCCGATGCAGTTTGGCATGAACATTGTCTCCTAGAGCTGGATGCGTCTATTTATGAAGTTTGTGTCAGCTCCATGTTGGATCGAGCTATTGCCCTTGACAATTAACTTCACATCTTCACATGGAATGTAATTTGTAAACGGTATCGCTCATGAACCATCTAACAAATTCTGATACAATTTCCTGTGAACATTGTTTCATAGACGTACATGTGTTTGTTATGGGTTTGTTCTTGTCGACTACGTTTTGGACATAGTTAATCTCTTTTCGAGCATATTCTTATCTTCATATCGAAACTTAAAATGTTGTTTGCAATCAGCATATCTCAAGGACCATTCAACTTCCTCTGATCCAATTTTGTGGTAACGTTGTCTCTTACACCAAGATGGGCGCTTTATGTGTTTTGTCTCGTCTACTCCAATTTTGACAGAGTTATGGCCCTTGTCAATAATGTTTCATAAACGTATGTGTCTAATCAAAATGGACTACATTTTGGAGAGAGATGTGGCCATTGTTGATCAATTTTACATTTTTGTCTTTATATGGAATGTTGCTTGTATTGAGGAGACATTGAAGGAGTGGGATTTCAAAGATTCGAGATCATAATTTAGAGGAGTCATGGCCCCTGAATGCCAATCGTGTCCAAACTATGGTTTCCTAAGACCTGTTCCTCTGTTTAAATGTCAAGTTTTGTCAAATTTTAAGAAGCAAATTTCGCAATAAAATTCTATCAAAAGTATTATATTAAACACATCTAACTGGTAATTTGGCTTATGAAACGTAAAATAGTACAATTTTAAATAGCTACCGCTACGTCCCCCCCCCCCCTCCTCGAGGAAAACGCAACTGAGTTTCAGTAAAGACTAGAGGATTTATCGTTCTTAGCATGACGTCATTAGTCTCATTCTTAATTCAGTAAGTATGTGCTAATCTACACAGGTAATAATATCTCTTAATGTGAACTCGCTTTCCGGACTTCAGTTATAAAGGGAAGAATCAAATTTTACATACTTCCAAATCTGGGCATTCATTTCGACTTCACGTTGCTTGTTTACTCCTATATTTTTAACACACAAGAAAATACCGATCCACTTGTTCATTAAACATGAAACACGTTAGTGCAACAAACCGAGGATCTCTCTCTCTCTCTCTCTCTCTCTCTCTCTCTCTCTCTCTCTCTATATATATATATATATATATATATATATATATATATATATATATATATATATACAGAGAGAGAGAGAGAAAGAGAGAGAGAGTGTGTGTGTGTAGTAGAAGTTGTTGTTGTTGTAGTGTGGTTAACAACAGCTTGTCTGAATTATATCTAAGTAGCCTATTCTTGCCAGTTTAACATCGATAACTATTTCTATTTAGATCATGTCCACACTCTTTTCTATTTAGATCATGTCCACACTCTTTTCTATTTAGATCATGTCCACACTCTTTTCTATTTAGATCATGTCCACACTCTTTTCTATTTAGATCATGTCCACACTCTTTTCTATTTAGATCATGTCCACACTCTTTTCTATTTAGATCATGTCCACACTCTTTTCTATTTAGATCATGTCCACACTCTTTTCTATTTAGATCATGTCCACACTCTTTTCTATTTAGATCATGTCCACACTCTTTTCTATTTAGATCATGTCCACACTCTTTTCTATTTAGATCATGTCCACACTCTTTTCTATTTAGATCATGTCCACACTCTTTTCTATTTAGATCATGTCCACACTCTTTTCTATTTAGATCATGTCCACACTCTTTTCTATTTAGATCATGTCCACACTCTTTTCTATTTAGATCATGTCCACACTCTTTTCTATTTAGATCATGTCCACACTCTTTTCTATTTAGATCATGTCCACACTCTTTTCTATTTAGATCATGTCCACACTCTTTTCTATTTAGATCATGTCCACACTCTTTTCTATTTAGATCATGTCCACACTCTTTTCTATTTAGATCATGTCCACACTCTTTTCTATTTAGATCATGTCCACACTCTTTTCTATTTAGATCATGTCCACACTCTTTTCTATTTAGATCATGTCCACACTCTTTTCTATTTAGATCATGTCCACACTCTTTTCTATTTAGATCATGTCCACACTCTTTTCTATTTTAAATTGCAATGTGTACAAAAAAGACAGAAGGATAAAATTAACACTAGATGTGGAAGAATAAATAAAACGTCTGATGTTGCGGATCAAGCCCTCAAATTAGTTGAGATTAGTGGCTTCTCAGCTATGTCGAAAGTTTATTATGTGCACATGAGGGCGATGCCTAATGAATATACGAAACCCTATTTCAAAAGTACATAGTAATTCTTCTAATATACACCTAACAAATGTTTTTCAAATCTAGGCACTCATTTCACCATTACGTTCTACTCTTTTCTTTTTTAAAAAATTAAAGGAAGATACTAACTGACTGGCTTGCAGCATATTTGATACAAGTCAATCCCCCGAAACTAAAAGCTACTGCTCTTGTCCAAAATGATGAAAATGTGATAATTTTACCGTTTAAGACTACGAAATGCCATGTGATAACTGTGTGAAACTCCTTGGAGTAAATATTGACTCTCAACTAAATTTTAACAACCACATATCTAATATCTGTCAGAATGCTGCAAGACAATTAAACAGCTTGCATCGTCTCAACCGCTATTTGTTTATTAATACTAAGTTCATGATCTACAAATGTTTCATTAGGTGAAACTTTATTAATCTCCCCGCTATTTGGCATTTCTGTAATAAACAAGAATTCTGACGAAGTAATAAACAAAAGTACAGTATAAGGCGCTATAATTGGATTTGGTGATTTGGGTGATTTTGGTGACTCATCTGATTCTCTGTTAAGAAAAGCAAACTTTTCCTGCTGTACATATTAGTAAATCATGATACATGGCAACTGAAGTATATTAGATACTTCACACGAAACATGGCAACTGAAATATATTAGATACTTCATATGATACATGGCAACAGAAGTATATAAGATACGTCACATGATACATGGCAACTGAAGTATATTAGATACTTCACATGATACATGTCAACTGAAGTATATAAGATACTTCACATGATACATGGCAACTAAAGTATAAACGATACTTCATATGATATATGGCAACTGAAGTATATAAGATACTTCACATGAAAACATCTAATTACTTTAATACTCTGGTCACATTCAAAGAATGCAACTATTAAGTTATGACACTATACTTTGGCCACAATACCATGGGTACGGATCACAAGGTACGGTATGCTTTTTTTTAACAGTGAGACTTTCACAGTCTGGAACAGCCTGCCCAACGAATTAAGAAGAATATATTTATGTCAAGGAATTTAGCAGGCTGATTCGGACATGTTAAGGGCCTCGATGCTAATGTGCTTTTTGTCATTTTACATTAATCTCAGTGAAAATCAGCTTTGTGTTTATCAAGTTTGACTGAGTTTCTTTTCCTTTTAATCCTGATTCCTTATTTTTTATTTTTTTTATTTATTTATTTTTATTATTTATTCAGTTTACATATACATTTTTAGCATCTTCATTTCCTGATATCTTAATTATTGATATGGCATTTGTGCATCCATTTTACTAAGAAAATTGTCATATTTCTATTCTAAATTGTCTTATGTACGCCTTCTGTCATGTGTCATCTGCACATAACATATTAAAGACATATCTACATTACATTGTAGTACATAATCTAGTACCTAACAATGAAGAGGACAATACAGTCATACTCACATAATTACATATGATGTACTTAGACTGTATTATAGACATTAGACACTGAAAAATGATGAAAATATGAAATAGAAAAACGGGACAAGTAAAATACTGGTTAGAACAATTCACTTTTATAAAGTTTCTTTTCCTGAACAAGTGAGTAGGGAAAAAATTTCACAGCCTCACCATTTAGATTTTTTCAAACTTTTCTTTTTAAATAGTATTGACGGGTGAATATGATTTACCTTAAATCATTGAAGTTATATAAGCGAAAGCATAAAATATCATATTTTAAAAGTGATTGAAACATCATTTTGACTAGAAAATTTGCAGGTTCAAATGTTATTTGTCGATTGGAACAATTCAGTACTTCATACTGGACCATGCTGAGCTCCATTATTGCAATAACAGATCGCAGTAAAATATTGATTTTTGGCACTAGTGACATTAAACACGTTCGGCAAACCGGAATTACGCAAACATTCCCGATTCCGCCGTGAGTAAAGTACTTGTTAAAAAAAAAATTAAAAAAAATAAAAATAATAAAAAAAAACATGTTCTATTGGCTCCATCGTTTTAATGAATCACACCGTCACATGAAGAATAAAATATTTACAGTCCAATTAGTTCACGTAATATATATGGTATACACACTGAACACACTGAACTCCATCTTTAAGGCCCTATGGAACAAAATGCAGTGAGAGGAGCCCATGTCTATACATCCACTGCTAATAGATCTAGTAACATTTATTTACCCATTTTTTTGAGCTTAATTTCAGATGATTACGAAATACATGACCTTGATACTGCAACACTGCATAATGGATAAGGTACGAGTAAAGAAACTGTTTTCACTAACGAGACACGGAATTCTGACCCGTAAGGTAACGTTGCGGATAGATTCTGATGCTAGAAATATTAGTAGTTTCATCGATTTGTCCATGGTCTTCTTGGGGACAGTTACCATTATTTTAATTTAAATGATTCGCCTTTGTGCAAAAGACTCTGATAGAGAATAACCAGGCATAGTATATTCTCACTTTTCTGAAAGCATATACCTTTCAAGCCCTATAAAGGTTATAGCTTTCCTACAAGAAATAGGATAAATTAAATCGAATGAGCTCTTTTACGAAGTTTGATTCTTTTCAAAACTGGCTCGACGATAGACTGGAGAAAACGGAAATCTTTTAGTGTTGCGGAAAAACAAAATTCTGCGGACAGCTAAGCTGTGTGCACGTATCCCATGGAATCCCCTTAGTGTAACCGCATGACTTAACGTATAATACGTTTGAATATCAGGTGGAAATTATTATTTGGTCTCTTGCTTCCATAAAAAGGAATTTTTTCATATACCACGTGGACACTTTGGAAAAAGTTGGAAGGACACAAATCATGCTTAAAATGTAAGCAATCATAGCAAATTCAAACGGAGAGAGAGACAGAGAGACAGACAGAGAGACGGAAGAGAGAGAGACAGACAGACAGAGACAAAGAGAGACAGAGAGATAAAAACACATTCAGGCAAGAGCGGAATAATCCAGTAGATGAATTCAGTTGTCAAGTTTTTTTTACGGCTGTTCGACTTAATCTTCTTATCCGTTTCTGATACTTTGTATTGGAAAACAAAGTAAAGCAACTGTGGTTTCAGTCACAACTAGAGTTACCTCCCTTGGACTACTCTGCTTTGCAGTTAATCCCATTACCTCAGAGGAACTATAGTTACTATGATTTCATTTCTATTTATTTATTATTACCTTCATTATTATTATTATTATTATTATTATTATTATTATTATTATTATTATTATTATTATTATATAGGTAGAAACTAATACTTTGGCCTAGGTCTACAGTTCAAACGCTTTTATTGGAGGATTTCTGTGATGATGCGGTATGGGTTTTATTTATTTTATTTTATTTTTGGTTTTTTGGAGCATTCTTTATAAGCAATGAAGATAGCGCGGCCGTCATCTGGGCCTTTAATAATGGCAACGGTGTGTAACAGGCTGGCTAAAAATAGTCTGGGATGCATTCATTTTAACTTACATGCCTTAAAGCAATAAAATCATACTGTATACATCATCTACTATTTACTTTATGTATTATTTATGAAAGATTAGGCTCAAATCATTGTTTAAAAATCCAAACGATAATATCGTACACTCACACATGATATCTAATGTATGGACGGCACTTATGGTCACCTTCGAACTCGAAGGACGAACAACAACAACATGGACGGCACTAAACAATAATTCCACTTAAGAGCTAACATTTTCAGGAATATATTTACTTTTTCATCTCAAATCAGGGGCCCCGGGTGGCCAAGTGATCTAAAGCGCTCGCCTTTGCAGATCACTGACGTTCCAAGTCTGTACGCGTGAGTTCGAATCTCGGCTCGGCCAACGTGGGTATGTGAGAAAGCTTGCCAGTAGCTTCCCGCGGCTCGGTGGTTCTTCCCGGGGGTTTTCCTGGTTTCTTCCTCCACCAAATATACTGACCGCCATGCTGAAAAAAGGCGCTAAATCCACAAAAACCAAACCATCATCTCAAATCGTATTTAACGTCAATCATATTGTGCAAATATTGAAATGTCGGGTAAGATTTGGGTTATGTTGAAATGTGGGGCAAAATCTAGTTTATGTTGAAATGTGGGGTACGAATTGGGTTATAAAGTAAACCACGCTGCTCCCTATTTTCTATAGAAATTCGCATAAAATCGAAGTTAAAATAATCGTTTTTAAAGTTGTCCATTTTTCTTAATCGATCATGACTGGTATACAAAGTATTCATGTTAATAAATATTCCATATTTTCTTCAATATTTGATTAACTATGTCAGGTTTTGCTTCGGAATAGATTTTTGTTACCAAAGAGAAGTTTTTATTCATGAACGTTGTCGTTTCAGGACTAATATGAAAGTTGACATCAACAAGCAAAATAGTATTAAATAAGAACACAAAATATAGGCAAAAAATTGAATTAAATATTAAGTGCAAATCAGTTTTTTATATGGACTGAACTGAAATGTAAATGATACAATGGTATACAACGCCTTGATTCATTATCCTTTTTTTTTTATTACTATGAAAGTAGTATGTGGTGGGTATTGAGCTACAAAAATTTTTGGGGGCACTTGAGCTACGTACGGGAGTTTAACATGGCGGGGGCACTTGGGCTACGTACGGGAGTTTAACACGGTGGGGGCACTCTGGCTACGTACGGGAGTTTAACATTGGGGGCAGTCTGGCTACGTACGGGAGTTTTTAACGTGGCGGGAGTGTGGGTGGGGGTGTGGGGAGGGTGGAATAGAATTAATCTTTCTTGAAAAAGGGGTGGTCTTAATACGTCATCTACTATCCAAACACCCCACACTACACTATCCAACACGCCGTGTGTAGTGACCTTGCCTAGTGGCTATATCTATATAGCCTAGAGTTATATATAAAGCATTACCTATACCTCAGATCATGTTGGAGGTGTCAGTAAATTTGCATATATTGTACCTATGTTATAAATAGCTTTGATCAAGGGAACTAACTTATAATAACACTAGAATGGACGTGGCTAAATGTTGTATTAAACTTCGGGAACCGTCACGGACTTTAGCGTTGACTAGAAAAAATCCGGAACATTAAGATTATAATGGCCTAGACTAAAAGTAACACTAAAATTCCGAAATCGTACCGGACGTTAGCGGAGACTGAAAATAATCCTGAAAAAAAATGGAAAAAATTGACTGAGACTAAAAAATAGTACTAAAATTTCGTAACTCATTTTAAATTTTTTTTGTTATTTTATATTTTTTTATATACAAACCCAAATAAACCCAAAACCCAAACCCAAACCTAACACACTATCTCAATTTTTTTTATTTTTTAAATTTTTTTTTATCAAAACACGCACACCACACAACCATTTTTTTTACTTTTTAAATTTTTTATATCAAACACAAAACTTACACACACTACACAACCTATTTTTTATTTTTTAAATTTTGTTTATATCAAAACACTCACCACACTATCCATTCTTTTACTTTTTAAATTTTTTTTTATCAAAACACACACACACACCACACAACCATTTTTTTACTTTTTTAAAAATTTTTTATATATCAAACACAAAACTTGCACACACTACACAACAATTTTTTTATTTTTTAAATTTTGTTTATATCAAAACACACAACCATTTTTATTTTTATTTTTATTTTTAAATCAAACACACACACAACACCTTTTTAATTTTAATTTTTTTTATTTTTATTTTTTTTAAAAAAAAAAAACGCAAACACACTCTATACAAACACACTCCACACACCCATTTTTTATTTTAAATTTTTTATTTTTTATCCAACACATACACCACACCATCCATTGCGCTGACCTAAAAATAGGGTTCAGATCGACAGTGAGATAATAGATAGAGGGGGGTGACTTCAGATCGATAGAAAGAGAGAGATAGAACATAATCATTATTATTTCAAATTCAATAAAAAACCACACAACACCATATTTTTTTTCAACAATAACCATATTTTTAATTAACAATAACCATTCTAGCATAAAAAACTAACAATAAAATTTTTTAAACAGGAACATATTTACAAGGTTGACAACGTTGGGATGGTAAACTAAACCTCCACCTTTCTACATCGACATCATTCTGATGCACATTACGCTTGTGAGCTAAAGACAAGAGATAACCAAAATGTTCACAAAACCATTTTTGTACTTTAGCATCGTTTCTAGCATAGTCACTATCAAAATAAGTCAGTAAATGTTCTAAGGAATATCCAAGACTGCGTTGATGAAGATAATGGACACAATATTGGCCACACACCATGGAATCCGAACCTTGTAGTCTCACATTATTGAATCGAGTCGAGACGGCATTTCTTCTCATAAACTCGATGATGTCTTTTTCCAAAGGAGGTAATCCATAAGAATCAAAATATTCCACACAGTGATCGTTGGGAAAGTATACGGCAACCCAATGGGTTCCTGGTAGATGACTGTCGTCGGTATTGATGATATAGGCATGAACATCTTTTGGTTTACGATGAGGTAGTTCATCTTTAGCACATACCACAGGATTCCAAGAAGAAGTGTAGGAACTACGAGTCAATAGGTAATAAAGTTCTCTAGTATCCATTTTTTTCTTCTTCTTTTTTTTCTTCAATGGAAATAATAGGTCACCAATTCACACCTGACTTTAAACTTGAATGGATCTGTCTTGTAATTCCACGAATATTCACGTCGGATAGGTTCTGCACTCTGCTGAATGAGCCCTTCGATGCGTCTGATCTCCAGAAGAGTAAGTGGAGGAAAAGAAGAATTCACCAAGTCTTTATACCATTGTCTCAACACTTTTTCGTCCGAGTTCTGGGACCAAGCCGTTTCCAAATAGTTGTCCAATTGTTCTTCACCTGTCAACATCATACATTGGTCGTGTTGTATCTGACTAGGATGATCGATTTGACATCCATGACATTGTTCTTGGACTAGACTGTTAATTATTTTACTCAATTCCTGAGCATAACAGGACACTAACTGTTTTTCTTGTTCTGGCCATCGAGAAATAAATCCAGTAAACTCGGTTTTAGGTTCTGAATGAATGACTTCGTCATCATCATCATTTGTGGTCGTTTGTGACTTCTCACAAAATTCCTCATCTATTTCCATAGGTTCTTCTTCTACGTGTCGGATCTTTTTTTCTTCTTCTAATAGTCTAGAATCACTTCTCTCAAACTGTTGATCTCTAGAGTATTATCAAATTCTGCATACAAGACGACGTTCACTGTGTCGGGTAGAGGATCTGCAAACTGAAGTTCCACACGAAGTGGGCCTGATTTTATAGGGTGGAAATGTCCTTCATCGCTGCCTTGGTCAGGAGTGAAATCAAATCCCCACAAGGCATACCCTCCTGCATAATCCTCGTAAGAAATGCCGTGGCTGGTGTTGGTACCTAACTGTCCTGTGGCTTCAAACAGGCTCAGGTAAGATCGCAAGTAATTTTTATGGCCGTCGCTAAATTTAGGTTCAAAAGGTCTGGTACACAAGGTCTTGCCATCTCGACTGACTTCTATCTTGGAGACGTTGTAGTGTTTAAACTCGAACGGATTCTGATCGTGGACTCCGTTGAGGGCTGCATTACTGACGATGCCAATCAGCAAACGTTTGGGGAGCTGTCCTTGGAAGATGTAATCTTCGACTTTGGATCGGAGTCCAGCGGCTATGGTAAAGGTTTTCACTTCCACTCGTCGCACAGGATACTTAGCAGTGGTTCTGCTCAAGGATTGACTGATGTCATTGGCTACTTTTGGTAAGACTTCTACACGTCGCACGTAAAGTTTGGCTTCTTGGATTTTGGTTTTCCACTCGTTAGCATGAGCCATCAAATGGAAGGCGGCACTACTGCAATTCAGTCTCAGGCGTACATCTACTCCGTTCAACAAATACTTGTCTTGCAACCACATGTCCAAATGCAAACGATCCATCAGTTCTAACTTCGTCTGATTTTCTTTCGACGGTCGTTAAATGCCACATTGTGAGGGACTGCTGGAATTATAGGATCACCATCATTAGCAGAAGTCTTCGCCGGTACTGACAGCTCTGTGTCGTTGAACTTTTCCGAGGTGTCAGGTTTCCAGACCACCGAAGCATCCAGATGAGTGTTCTTGGCTTCTTTTCCGTACGTCAAGAGATTTTCCAAATAAGCACGGTAAGGGTAAGTATCCAAACTGCTGTTGACCAGTTTGTTATTCAAGTACAAATCTACTCCGCTGAACAAGGAATGCATAAAATTATTGACGGGTGCCACTCGGGCAGCTTCCCCAGGAAGGGTGTTGTCATTTTTTTGTACTTGAAGTTTCAGGTACAAGTAACTGTTATTCAGATCGATGTAATCTTCGGTTTGTCCTTTGATTTCAAATTCGATAGGAGCTGATTCCGTCAAAGACGATACAGGATGAAATTCCACCCATTGGGATTCTTGCATCGTCATCATGGTGGGAGGCATAGAAAACATATCCAGTTCTGACTTGGTACATTCGCAAGAATCTCGGTGCATCATTTTTTTTCACAGTTAATAATCAAACACGTCTAATTCTCTGACGGTTCTTCTTCTTTTCTTATTCTTTTTGGAACTACTGCCGTGTGTGCTTTTATGAACTTTGAAGGGATTTCGATGTCGTCGTCTCTTTCTACCTTGTCCTTGCTGTGAAGTGGAGGAAGAAGTAATGCCAGGGTCTGAAGCGTGAAGCGTATTTATAGGATTTTCTTGGAGACCTAAAAGATCTTTACCAGTGGTCATCAACACATTTTTGCCTGCTCTCATAAAGGCTTCTTTTGGATTTTGTTTGTCGATGAGGACATTTTGCAAAAATTCTTTTCCTTGTGTCAAAGCAGACTCTTTTAAGGCATGAAATCCTCGAGTCACCATCGGTTTCAAAACAGGAGCTACCGTCCGAAATGCTGATTTTAACATATCTCCTAAACCATGTCCTCGTTGTCGAGTCACTCCTTGGTACACTGGATACATTTTTTTGTTTGGGTCAGTTACAATTCGTTAGAGAACTTGTTTTTTTCGAAAATGTAGTTTCACCGTGACTTTTCCTTTGTCAATGAATGGCACATCTTGTCCCAAATCTCCTTTTATACTAATGTTGACACTGTCAAAATACGATTTACTGACTGGAAGATAATGAGGATGTACAAATTCACGGTGAACGTGAAACGTGTTTCCACCTTCTTCGTACGCACCAGCAGCAGTATCCACTTTGAAAGGAATGACTCTCAGTAAGGGAGCAGCTGTGTGGCCCACCACGTTGTACTCCACCACATCGGAGTACACAAACATTAAATTCAGTCCAACGTTCAATTCGATAGGGGTGCGAAAAGCCTCTCCGAAATCTGTGTTGGTGTGGATTGTTCGTTCACCATGATACTTTTTATTTCCACCCAAAATATCAAACAACCCAGCAGAAAAAACCGATGGTCATGAATTTTCTTTCGTGCGCGGGTAAGTGTTTGTCTTCTTTCTCGTCGAATGGCTTTCCCTCATGCCCTTTCAAAAATTGCAAGAGGAAACGGCGTGCCACAGGATGGTATTTGATCTCTACCCATTTTTGGTTTTTTTCCAAGGCTTTGCCAAATTGGGCTTCGAAGACGGCCACAATCGTCTCCACCAAATGTTGAGCACTAAAATAATACCCTTCAGGAATTCTCATGCGATAGATCGAGTAGGGAGTATTGTCAGTTTTTGAACTCATTTTTTTCCCAATTTCAGGATCATGAGCGTCCAACTCTTTTTGCACTTTTTCGTTATAGATTGCTACGTCAAAAATGGTTTGATTTCCAGACACATTCTTGATTTGCGTAGGATGAATGATTTCTACCAAAGCCACTTCCCAATGAGCGTCGTGATCCAATTGGAAGGCCTGAGGTAATTTGGCCGTGAAACAACATAATTTGTTGTTGGGAAACACATCCATGGAACTGTCACTGGGTAACGTTAAATAAAATTGGTCATTCATAGTTCTAAGGTGGTTCTGGTGTCCGAGGAGTCACTCAAGTGAACAGAAGAATGATGTTCAAAGGGTTCCAAAAGAGGACTGGTATTGTGGTGGTGACTGGACGAAGAAGAAGGTGAACTGGCGTTGGTTGAACTAGCGTGGTTGTTACTATGGCTGCTGTTGTCTGTCGTCGTAAATTTCAAAGAGGGACTGGGTAAAAGATAACCGATGCAACTGCTAAGTAAAATGGTCCACAATTGTTTGTCTCCTTGTTGTAAACTCAAATTGGTAATAGCTGCTCCGATGACACAATACTCTACAAAGATTTGGCAGAAAAAGACGATTTGATTTTTAGGCACACGTTCTCCACACCACACCCAAAGTGGTTGTTTTTGTAATTCTTGAAGAGAAGAACTCTGTGAAGGAGTCGTTGAAGTCTGGGTTGCTGCTGTGTTGAATGGCATGTTGTTAGTTTACTTCTTTTTCTTTTTATAGTCGACGACTTGAGAAGCAGCAATCCAAGAATCAAAACTAGGGGGATATCCTTTCCAACGTACTTTGACTTCTTCTATTCGACGTTTTACCTACTTTACGTGTTCTTTGTTCGAGAATGCTTTCGATGTCGTACAAGGTGTCTTCTTTTTTGGTCACTCGTTGTAACTCAGGCAAGTAAAATGTTCCTTTGAGTACTTCACCGTGCATGTCTTCCAATTTATAGACGGGAGGATCACGTCCACGGACGGGGGTAGTGACACGAAACAATTCGGTGGTCCAGTTGGGTAAATAACCTTTGTCAAAAGTACGTTTGGTTTTTCCGATGCGAACCCAATCTCCCGTCTTTAACTCCAACAAGGGTGTCTTCTTCTTCTTTTTTGTCTGGGGTGAACCAAATAATTTATCAAACACGGTCACTTCGTTTTCAGGGCTGACCTCTTCGGGGCACATTCGATGCTACGATGGTACGATTGATTGTACGCTTTGACCAAACGGGGTAACACGTCGATGTACTTGAGAGTATGTTGATGTGTAAAATATTTCCACATGCGTTTTTTTCAAAGTTCTTTGAAAACGTTCCACGATACTGGCTTTGGTTTCAGGATTTTCGGTAGTAAAAAAATGAATTTGTCTTTGTTTCAATCTTTTTGAAAAGCTTGGTTTAAAAATTCGGTGCCTTTGTCAGTTTGCCATCGTAAAGGTTGGCGTCCACTTTGTTTCAAGACCAATTTTAAGGCCCGTACCAATTCGGTACTGCTTTTAGAGGTCAAGGCACGACCCAAGCAAATTTGGAAAACACGTCGATGACACAAAACAAATATTTGTGACCACGATTGTAAGTGGCTAAATGAGAGACGTCGGCTAAATCGGCTTGCCATTGATGATCGATGCCTTCCACTTGAGTTGTACTTCTAGAAAATTTACGTCGAATGGGTTTGTGTAACCTGTACGTCGATTGTTCTTGTAACCATCGTCGTACTTCGGGCAAACGTACACTTTTCAATTTACATTTAGCAGCTCGATATAATTTTTTGAACTCCTCCGTAACCAGCAGCATGGCCAGGATTGTAATAAATGGTAGCTAAAAGTTTCTCCATGATTCCTAAATAAGTTACCCACTGTTCGATGCTACTACTTTGAGTGTCGTGAGGTTTGGACGAAGCGGCTTGACGCGTTCGACGAGCCACAGGAGTGGGTAGTGAAGAAGGGGTAATGATGATAGGTTTCTTCTTGGTGGTGTCCTTTTTTTCACTTCAGTCTTGCTGTCTTTCTTTTTTTCTTCTGCTGAAGAAGGATGGACATCTTCTTATCGACCCAAGCTTTCATGGCTTCTCGATGTGGAGTAGGTGAGGGTGTCAAGAAGAGAGCTGCAATTTGATCTAGGTATGCCAGCAGACGGAGTTTGAAAAACTTCTCGAAGCTCGTTGTCTTCTGTCGTCCCCGTACCGGTGTTTGTTTTAGTGGTGGTCACTTTAGGTTCGCTTTTCATCATCGTCTTAAAATCTCTCAGAGTGGGTGGAGCTGTTTCGTCTACAGCTTTTTGGTGAAAGAGTTGTAGACGTTGTAAAAGTTGACCGTGCCGTTGCGATTTTTCTGTTTCTGAAAAATCGCTTCGTTCCATCAGGGTTTGTAATTCCTTGTTGTAACTGGGACATCTCGTTGAGATTAGGATTGGGTGGTAAATGAGGTAACCGTTGTTCGTTCCACGATGAAATTCCATCCATCGTTTGTAAGGTACTAAAGTCAGTTTTCGTCCTTCCATTTCATCCAAAGGTACCAAAAAAGGTGTGGTCTTTCAGAGAAGGGTGGTCCTTTTTATCTTCTTTTTTTTTGGTTATCGCATGACACCTCCTAAAAGCGGTCCAGCAATCGTTGCTAACAAAGGAGCTGCTATTTTAACAACGGTCCTAACAGCATAGTAGAAATCCTCCTCGTTGCACCAACATTGTTTTCTTTTGTTGAAGAGGTATTTTCTTTTTCACCATTTGACGAAGAACATCCGATGTTTCCCTAATTTTTGTTTCTGTATCTTGGACAAAGGTACCGTTCCTTTCAAAACGTTAAAAACCAACATTCACACACGGTATCGATGATTTCTTTGGGAGCTGTTTGAATGAGTTGTTTTCGCATGGGAGGATTGGATTTTGGTCAAGACAGAGAAGACATCCCAATGTTTGGCTAGACGAGGGGGGAAGTCGTCCTTTTTTGCTGGTTTTACTTTTCTTCTTTTTTTGGTGGAGGTGGTTGTGATGTGCACGTTTGGGAGCCATCTTAGAGGTGAGGAGTAAAGTCTGAAGTCTCTGGCAGGGTACCCTTCTATTTTATACTGGAATACGTCTCCACTGATTGTCTGCACGACGTACCAACTTAATGACAGGCCTCACTCGACGTTGAGGTGTTTTCAAAGGACTAAATCGAAGTCAATTCTTCTTTGGGATCAATCCAGTAAACTTTGTAAGATACCAGTTCTTCTTGGACTTTGGTTTTAGGGAAGGTACTTTGTTGGTGGCTGCTGCCATGGCCAAAACAGCCGATGTCATCGAGGGTCCCGAAGTGGTGACTTTTGAAATAGGTTTCCATTTTTGCATCAATTAGGAAACACGGGACTTAAGTCTGTTTTGGCAGGCATCATCGTGACGGGTGATGAAGATGATGGGGACGAAGGAGAAGGAGACCTCGTCACGGTTGTTGTCGTCGTGTCTTGCGGGTGTACGTTTTCCTGGCTGCAGCAGTTCCTCTCTTACGGCGGGTACTAGTGGTAGGTGTTGTTTTCTTCTTCTTGGCACGACTTTTCTTTGTGGCTTTCTTCTTTTTAGGACTTTTCTTCTTTTTGGGTGATTTGGGTTTTTTGGCTTGGGCATTAGGATCCCATTTCAAAAGGGAACGAATCATAACCCCTCCTAAAGAACCACTTTCCACCAGGAGTTAAAATGATTTGTTTTTTAGTCCGTGAATCGATTCTAGGATCAGCCAGTAGTGACAATGCCGCTTATGTCTTTGAAAAAAACGTTGAGTTTGATTGAGGGATGTGAATGATGCCTTGCAGTAATTGACGTGCTGTCAAAGTAAAACCATCGTAACACTTCTTTAAGATTCGCTTCTAACAAATGAGCACGGACTTGTGCATTTTTTTCACGACTGATACCATACAAGGCACGAATCCAATTTAGCCGAAGGATGAGGTTGAAAGGAAGTCATCTCGAAGAGTGAGACAGAAATGACGTAATGTAGGTTGTTTTTAATAGTATTTTGTTCAAAAATTGGCTGAAGGGGACGTGTAAATGACAGGACCACCTTCTTCAACCCAAGGGTGAAACAATTGAGCACGAAATCTCAAATAGTCAGGAGTGGTGGGTTTTAAGTCGATGAGTAAATACTCGTGAGGGGTTTTGAGTGGCATCGTCGTACGCATAATTCAACCAAGACATGCCTAACTGTTTGGCTAACACTTGTACTTGAGATTTGTCTCTGGGGCTTTTAACAAGACCACATAATGAGCATTCAGACTAATGTTCGATGGGCTTTACTTTGTTGAAATAAATTTTGAGTAATGTCGACAATACTAGCATTACGATGGTGTCCTTTTCGTGTAAACCAAAGTTTAATTTCTTCTTCGTCTTCTCCTAACATTTTATCAAAAATAACTAAATGGGTTTGATTCACGTCAGACACAATTTCCATCGTCTTCGTGAGGGATGCCTTCTATAAACGAAATGGTTTCTCCTTGACTTTCTTTCAATAACGTGTAAGACGGTTGCCACTCTTTGTAACACCACACGATACGTTGAGGTGGGACGATCGAACAAAATAGCTTTGTGTTCGATCAAACGTTTGACAAATTCGGTTTTACCTGAACCACTCGGTCCAACAATCAACATGTTAAATGGATGGCACAGATACAAAGCGTTCCAACTGGGACGATCTAACTTTTCGTCAATCACTTTAACCACAGAAGAGTAGGAGGTAGACGAGGCAGAAGAAGATGATGATGTAGCCATGTCTGATTGTAAGAAGATTTTTGAGAAGAAGACAAAAAACCCCAAGACATTTTATTACATTTTTCATTACACGTTTATTTTAAAAAAAAAAAAAAAAAAAACAACCAACCAACACAACAAAAACATATTTTTTACACCTTTACACCGAACACGAAGAAAGTGTAATTAGTGAGGAAAATATGCAATTAAAATGAACACGGTACCACCAATGAAGACTACCACTAAAACACCTAAAAGTCTATCTCTAAACAAGTCAATGTACAACAATATTTTTCGTTGTCCTAATAATGAAAGACACAGACACTGTTTGGGGTGCTGTGGGCATTCTTCTGTTAGTCTTCTTTTGTTTTGGTAGAAGTAATCCTCTGGACGACGGCTGGCAAGGAAGGGTTGTGTTCCTCAAAGAGGTATTTGAACCACAGCAGTGGTATCAGGTACTTCTTCTTTTTCTTCTTTCAGGGGTTTCCCATTGGAGGTTCCCATTTTTTCACTTATTGATACCACTTATGGACAACGTTGCCAAATCTTTGGGGCAAAACTGACGCCACTTCTTGTAGACCAATATTGGAAACCAGGTTTCTCAGGGACGTACATCTTTCCAATTGTAAAGGTGTTGGTGTAATCTCACTAGCAAAAACCTCACTTCTTGAAATGTTTTATAAACAGATAAAGTGTGGACGAATGTACTCTCTTCACATGGAAGTTCCTCAGCTGAATTTCATGACCACTCTCAAACGCTTTACGTACAATGTTTCTTTCTTGTACTGATAAAATCAAATATTTTATAGTCTTCTTCTTCTACTAAGTCCGAAAGAATGAAAACCATCTGGGTTCCATATTGTTTTTTTGGAACTCAAATCAAATTGAGTCCAAAACAACCACGGATCCTCCAAAAGAATCCAAGGCAAACACTTGTCCTCAAAAATAGTCCACAACGAATGTTCCTGGAAAACGAATTCCAAGATAAGCAGTCACTATGACCACCACACCACGAGAAACGATCCAAAATTCAATGGAAACAGTTATTGTTATCACTTTTTTATAATCCTATAAGGTTGCTTGAACATGATCGGTTGACTTCCTTCCACGGAAGCCGTTTCACGAGTGACGTGTACAGCGCAAGGCATGCCAACTCTTTATTAGGGATCACTATGGCAAAGGTAGGTATCTTGGGTGCATTTTGCATGTTTTTTATTAGCCAGGCTCCCAAGGTTGGTACCTTTTGAGAAAGTCTCCGTGAACGTAGCTATTGTGATAGACGTTTCCCATAATATCATTCTTCTATGAACTTGGAAGAGGGTATAGTGTACAGCTTCGAGAAATTTTGGTGGGGACTTTTTTGAGTTTACGCTTTCACTTGGATCTTGACAAAACTCTTGGTAAATCTTTTCGCGCACTCTCCAAAGGCAAGCACACGAATGTACTCTGGTAAAGTTTCCGTATTCTTCTAAAGAAGATGTATTCTCCTCCGACATGGAATTTTTTTTACATTTCTTCTTCTGTTTGGCATCTGGCTCATCGTACCCGTACTGTTCTAAGGCCACTAAAGGTAAAGAGTGACAGTGCGGAGACCATCTGGCATGTTCAATGTCAAGCTGAGGTCGGTAGGCTCCCAATGGTGAAGTTCCACACCACAACTGGAAAACATTGAACTTTATCGCCTTCTCCCACGTATTTAAATCCAGATATAGCTAAACCTTCGGGTTTAGGTTTACTGTGTAGAAATTTTGGCAACTTGTCTTTGAATGACAAGAGTAGACTTTCATACTTGGAAGAACCATAGTAATAACTCTAAGGTATTCTGATATGCGTAATATGGACCAACATGTCACATTGTGGTCATTAACGTCAATACCAGTTCCTTTAGTATTTCCAGTAAAACATAAAGGGCGTACTGCCTCTTTAGTGGTGGCCGATGAGTAGTGGTGGTGGTGGTGAGACTTGGATGAGGGTCCTGATTCCAAGATGTTACAAGCTACGGAATCGTTTTGAACGTGTTAAATCGGGAATACCAAAACGTACAGAATCCGTTTCATCGCCATTGGTACTGCATCACACTCCAAGTCGTGATGTTAGTCCTTGGATGTTCACACTACCACTAGATTTCTCCCTTGGTAATGGTGGTGGGTGGGTTGCAGTTTGAGTACTCTTATTGAAGTTTGGTGGCAAGGATGACAAAAATGACTTATCTTCTTGCTTGGTTAACGTTGAAAGTCAGTATGCAAGGGTTAGGCTTGGAAGGGGTTTCCTTTTTTATACCTGTCGACTTGTACCATCCGAAAAGTATTGTCATGTTGATCCGTGGAACCGCTAAAGAAAGGTATGCACAGTTTGGTGGACAATCTGACATGTTCCATGCGAGCTGATTTATTACAATCCATACGACTAGTGGCACCACAACTAAAACACTGGGGACTTTGGTTCCCTGTCCAAAGTAAACAAATCCTGCTCTGGCTAAA